>CABFWB010001137.1:39623-56411 GCA_902151455.1 Timema bartmani | reverse complement strand
TTTTTAATCTTGCAATGTGTCAAGGAATTACTGGTGAAAGGGCATTTATAATATTAAATTGTAATATAAAATCATATCAAAAATAAAAAGAATAAGTAAATATTACGCCCGAATATATCATATTGTTAAATATTGCATTCATATAATAAAACACTATTTTTGACCTGCCGTCTTTCTGTATATAATTAAGTCTGGTTATCCCTAGTTTATGCAATCATATTACCCTGCCATCTCCCCTTTTAACTTAATCTTTCTACTTATATTTATATTTTGTTGTAAGGAGGACCGTGTTTCCTTTTTTTTGCATATTGGATGGGATTGCTTGGGACGTATTACGTGTCCAGCATCATCAATAATAATTACTCTCACAGCCCACTCTTATTTACATATTTTAACTTATATTTTTTGTTGATTTCCATTATTTGTATTTGGGCCCCTCTAATCCGAGAGTTTGGGCTACACTTTCTCTCTCACACCCATACAAGGGAGTGTGGCATTTTGACAAGGTTTATTAATTTGATTGAATATATGAGATAAATTAATGTGTGAGTAGTTAAATTAAATAAATATTTTAGTAAAAGCTTTGAAGAGCATATCAAAGTTCGAAACTGGTTAGTTTTTTCTTTAAATAAGTTGATAAAGCCTAATATATACGATGATTTTTGAAGGAAGCTTGTTTGTAAGGCTTTATTTCGTACCAGAATCCTACCCTATGGTTATGTTTAGTTAGGATAAAAGACCTTCCAGAAGGAAATTTCTACTTCCGTTCTAAATGGCCGTTTATCCTACTAAAATATTATATATATGATAGTATTCTGGTATGAAATAAAGCCTTACCGATTGGGATTATTACTGAAATCAAGGTTTAGTAGATACTGTACTTCCTACAAGCCTATAATCTAAATTATCATTTGAACGTAAGACTTCTACACAAAGTATGTTATTCAAACAAATGTAATACAGTTTTTAGCTAACTTGTTTCATTAGTTATCAAACTTTCAATAGTATAGTTTATGAAAGATATGAGCCAACTTAAAAAAAAAGGTATTATAATAATACTTTCCACAAGCCTATAACCTAAGTTATAGTTTGAATGTATGGCAACTATACAAAGTTAGTCATTCAAACAAATTTAATAAAGTTTTAAGATACCTTGTTCATTATGTTTATCGACCTTTCAATATAATATGGTTTCTGAAACCAATATATAAGCTAATAACTAACTTTAAATGTAAGTGTAGTCGTGGCAGACTATAAACAACATTGATGATAACTATATACATATTTAAATATGTTAAAGTTTTGATTCGTATTTGTACATTATTACCTGTAAAACTAAATGGTGTATCCTTGAATGTAAATGTTTCTTCATTAAAGTGTGGTATAATACTTCCATATTTTCAAACAATAACACTTTTATTCATCAGATACATGTTTTCGCATAAGGACATTTAAATCTTCCCCCCCCTATTACTGTAGCATACGATAAACTTGAGCCGTTGAGCGTCACGCTTTTGTCCTTGGCAATGTATATGTGTATGTCCATAGATAAGGAAGTCATATTATAGAGATCATTGGCAGAAGCTAGCAAAATCTAGCAGATGTTATCAGTAAAGCCAACATTGTCTGAAAGTAACTTTGGTCAACATATTTGTAAATAATAATTATTTGCTAAGTATTACTATTACTATCACTAAAAATATTATCAATCACTTTTAACATACTTCCCAAGGATTACACTATAATTTTCTTTTACATAATCAAATTTAAGAAAAAAAAAGTCTAGTAAATTCATTCTAGTGTTCAACCTTCCAACAAGTTTCCCTACGTCATCAACCGACAGCATAGCTTCTATCCAGTGGCCATATTTGTTTTAAGCATATAAGGCCACTTTAAACGTTCTCTTGCTTTTAATAATTAATTTGAATTAAACAGCAAAAGAAAACTTCAAAACTAAACAACCAACCAAACGGTTATTTTTATAACCAAAATCTAACAATTTTAATTAGACATTATAACAGCGAATTATCGTATACAATACAGTTAGTAAAACCACGTGTGTGAGTCAACAAGTTGAATCGGACAAAATATTTAATACTTGTAATAATTTGTATTTTATTGTAGTTGAGTATTTACAGGCGTGTCTATGCCACCGTTAATAATTTTACTATAACTTTGAATAGTACAGTGTCTTTTTTTGAATATTAATTCGGTTACTTAGTGATCTGTGTGTTTTTATTATGTGAGCGTGCTATTCTTGGAAAATAAACGTTTTTTTAGTGATCTTAGAATAATTATTTATTTAATATAACATTAAAGCGTGTGATAAAAAAAATCGAGTGTTTCTCAGTGATCGATATACATTATTCAAAAATTTAAGTGTATCAAAACTTAAATAAATATTTTAACTCCAAGATTGTGTTGTGTTGCCCTCTAGGCTAATCCTCAAGTTTTAGGATTTTTATAGTATTCCAAATAAATCTGTGTAGTGTAATAAAAAATACTTGCAAGTCTTTCTCCAGTGTTGATAAATAAAATACTAGGCTAAGATTTCAAGTGATAAGTTATTGTTATTAGAGACTTTGTTATAACTGTTTAAGAGAGTAGTGAATTTAAAATAGATTTTTGTAATTAGGATAGCTTTTGATTTGTCATTGTCATTTATTTTATAGGCCTAAACATATTTTCTAAGAAATTGATTTTTGTTTGTTAAATTATTTAAAGTCCTTATAAATAGAACTTCATATTAAAACAATATAATATACCAGATTGTAAAGGCGAGCATAAGCCTGAGGGTGTGTAAAACTTAGGTTAAGTTATTGATTTGTCTTTTTTTTCCCGAGCATGAGTCTGTCCAAACCCAGGAAAACACCAATGGAGGAAGGACCAAGCTGTTCCAGGAAGAAGAGAGAGACTTGCACACATCAGAGACAAGAGGACATCATCAACGTTGCAGCCGTAATCAGACAAGAGATGATGGACGACTTCGATTCAATCAACTTGGCAGAAAAAACAGCAAGATACTTGAAACTCAGTGTTAATATTGTGAGACGGTGAGGATAAAATAAAGTTTTATTTACATAATTACAAGCTACATATCCATGGAGTCTCTTGTTTTAAGGCTTGTAGTTCCTGTCATCCCTTGGTTGAAGTTCGTTCATGCTTTCTGTGCAGTGAAAATTATATGGATACGATACATAAACTATCACTTATAAAAAAAATTTCCTACCAAACAAAATATTCCTACTATCTCATATTTATTTTAAGTAATAAAAAATGACGACGCATCAATTAAAAAGAGGGGTTTTTTGCTCACCTCGCTATTTTTAAGGCAGCATATCGTGCCTCAATAGCGACCACACCTCAAACAATTTAATTTCAAATGATTTATTTCTTGAAGGATTAATGTATTACTGCTTTAGCAACAAAAAAAGTTATGGTTAAATTTTCTATGTTTCTCTTGAGATGTTGATTAGATGGAATTTCATAATTATTTGAAATTTTCAAACCTAATAAATATCAATTTAGTAGGTCTTTTATTTGATTCGCCATCTACTTGGGTGAATAATTATAACAATAATATATTTTGATATAGTGATGTTACAAAGATAAAAGTCTTAAATAAACAATACTCTTTGTCATGTTATCAATATAGGCCTACACAATGATTTCTTGTTTTTTTTATTCCAGTTATTATAACCAGAGAATTGGTCAAGTTGAAACTCTTGATGATTTTACAAGGGATTCTGTTCGTCATGTTATCTACAGAATGTATCACGAAGGTTAGTGCAAATGTATATAGATCAACTGTTGGATTGGATCCTGTTGGTTCTTGGAATGTTAGGTTTTAATAATTAATACTAAAAAAACGATACTTAATTGCTTTACAACCTACATATAAATAAAGTTGACTTTTCATGCATAAATAAACTAACCAAACAAACAATATGATGGAGCAAAGGTAAAAACACACATTTGTCAATTTTTTGTCCCTATTTTTTTAAATGTGCCAAAAAAAATCAAATTATATTAAAGTCAATGAGATATCATTTTACATATCTTTTTGAGTAGAATGACAATGTAAAACTATTAATTATTCGATGTTTTATCTAAAAAAGTTTTGGCACTCCCTCGCTTGTTGTTGGAAGGCTAACTTTCTAATCCAATCCTTACTCAAGGGGTAGGCTACAAAACTTAACCTTAGCAATTTCGACATTATTTGACGTCTATTGATTTGTAATTGATTAATATTGATTATTTTATTATATGTCTTTTTTTCAGGTAAATATTTGTCAATGGACACTATTTTGTTGGCAATCAGGGCCGCAGAAATCAATTTCCATGGAGATAAATCAGCCTTGACAAAACTTCTCAAAATAATGGGCTTCAAGTGGCAGAAGGATTGTGGAAGAAAGGCTTTGATGGAAGAAACAAACATATGTGCAAAGAGAATATGTTTTCTTCGAGAATACCTCCAGAACATGTCCGATTCTATATACGTAGATTTTGTTTACCTTGATGAAACCTGGATTTTTTCTAGAGGTAACAGTTTTTTTTTATTAATTTACACACAAAAGTTTGAATTGTTATATAGTACATATACAATAGCATTAAATGTTAAATTTTTAATTGTGTTTTCCAGTTAATAAAAGGCTCTAGAACAAATAAAACACACATTAGACAAATTCTCACATTACACATACTCACAATGGTTGGTAAATTTATTTATTAATGTTGATATAAATACATCAATTTTTTTACAGAAACTGTTTCTAAAATTTGGCAAGACAATACAAAATTTACTTGTAAAAGGCAGTCAACGAATGATGGCAAACGATTTATAGTTTTGCATGCTGGTTCAAGAAAGGGCTTTGTGGAAGGTGCTGAGTTATTGTTTGCATCAAAAAAGACCACAGGAGATTATCATGGGGAAATGAATGGGGAAAATTTCGAAACCTGGATGAAAAACCAGCTACTGATTAGCCTCGAGGAACCTTCCATTATCGTGCTTGACAATGCTCCATATCATTCTGTACAGGTTAGTGAAAACTTCATATAAGCTTGTACAACACACACACACACACACAATAAAGGCACTTTAACTCCAAAAAGGGTTTAAACAATTTCACAACTGTTATGTCCACATTTTAAAAATCTCTATTATCTATGCTAATTTGTAAATAGATGAATACACTAAAGTCTTTAAGTATCTCCATATCAAGGATGTCCACTCACAAAATCAATAATATTAATTAAAAAAACTTTCAGGTTGAGAAATTACCGACCAAGAGTTGGAAGAAAGAGGAATATGCGGCATGGCTTCAGAAGAACGGTATAGCATTTCCTCCGTTTGCTTTGAGGGGAGAACTAATGGCCCTCGCCTTGGCATAACAAACCTATAAAGAGGTATAAAGTTGATGAAATGGTCATGGAATATGGGCACCAGGTTTTACGCTTACCTCCATATCACTGCCAGTACAACCCAATAGAACTGGTCTGGGCACAATGCAAATCATACTACAACAAACATATAGGTCGTGACAGGAAGTATGATGACGAAGCAGTTAGAAAAATCTGGGAGGAAGCCCTTGCTCAAGTTACCCCTGAGAGGTATAGTTTTATAAAATAATGCAATTTTTTTTAACATTCTACCTTGCTCACTATAATAAGATATATTATGCATAATTATGAACTTTTATATATTTAATGTTATCCATGCAAAAAAAAAATGGTAGGATTGTGTTGTGTATAAAATTTTATGCCATGGCTGTACATTCTAATGTTTCAGTTGGAGTAAGAATGTCGACCATTGCGAGAAACTTATTAAGGAAGATTGGGACCAGGAGATGAAAATGGATGCACGTGAGACCAACCCACCTATCATCATTAACCTGGCTGAAGACACTGATGAGGATGACGATGAATATGATGAAGAAGAAGTTCTTGCGACCCCGTTGTAAAACACTTGAAAGGTACAAGCCAGTAATACCGAAACATGCCGGAAGAATATAAATCAGCATCCTTCTAATGGCTGATTATAAAAAGGACTGAACCAAGATAAAGCTTAGATTTTATACATAACCTTAAAATTAATAATTATAATATTCTTCAAAGACGTTGTAACAAGAACATTTTCATTACTTTATTAAACTTCATTGGGAGATGCTAACCCACAAGTTAATTTTTATAAACTAATTTACAACACTGTTGATCTTTAAACGGTTATTTTCCCATAATTTGTTGTATAAAAGTTTTGTTACAAAATTTTAATATGTTTTATGTGTATTTTAGACTTTTCATCAACCCATGTTTTGATTGAGTTGAGTCACTTAATTCATCTACTAATTTTAAAGCTATCTTATTCATTAAATTGAAAATCTATATATTTTGTAATAGCTATTCCTGAGTTTTCTATTTAAGTCTTAACTTTAATTATTACCACTCCTTACTTTAAATTACTTTAGAATGTTTTCTAAAATGTTTTATGATGCCCCTCAGGCTCAACTTTCTTACAAATTTTTAAACTTGAAATTGAAATTAAAATTAAAGAAGACACTTTCTCTATGGTTCAATTATCAATGCATTAAGAACCATATAACCCCAAAATATGCTTCATTCTCTTTCAAACGCAATTATCAAAGAGTGTTAAAACTTCAAAAAAACATTCAGATCAATAGAGTCAAATGCGAAATATCTTTTCTTCATATGAAATTACAAACAATAAATGAACAAACTTACCAAACTTATCTTGAACTAGCTAAATCACTTCACCCTATTTTGTTAAATTAAACCTTATACTTCTTAAATATCAAATTTGACAACATCATTTCCAGTAAATATCTAATATTAAACAAAAAACTCAATACCTTATCAAAACCAAGCGCCCACAATTATAACTTCAAATTTTATCCTAGATATATCAATTTATCAAAACTAAAACTGAACTACAAAGACAAATCCTCCAACAAAGTCACAAATTTTATCTTAACTAATCATCTTTCAAACAAAAGATTGTATCTTTAATAATTGATAGTGAGGATGCCATTAATCAAATACCCTCAGATGATAAAAATCTGATCAAAAACATGGTCAATAATCAAATACATGAAATAATTTCAATAGTCTTGTTAATCACTAAATATCACTCAGTAAATCCAACTACAAAACTAAGCTTAACACAATCAAATTAATAGCCACTAATAATGTTTATTCCCATTCTACCATCTACAAAATCTTAAAAAAACCCAACTAAGGTCTAATAATTTCTCAACCACCCTCCTTATGATAACCAAAATAGATCTAATCAAAAGCAGAAATGGGTTAAATTTACCTCCACTGGTCCAGAAACTCAGCACATCACAAATATTATCAAAAAGTATAACCCAAACATTGCTTTTTCCACCAATAATACAATAAAGAGAACTTACTTGTGAATGCAATAGTATCTGCATTGGTTGGACTGGCCGAAATTTTAGGGTTTGTTATAAATAGCACATTTCGGATTTAAAACACAACAGGACCCAATCAAAATTTGCTGACCATTAAAAAAACTCTAACCATCAACCCAAACCAATAGCTCAATGTATGAAACCTCACATATCTCATAAAGGTACAAAATTAAACAAAGCCGAATTATTATTTTTTTATTCAAGCAGCTTTATTCCAAAATAAATCGATCATTAATGAACAATTACTACTATCAAAACAAATTCATGTGAACACATTACACATACATCTAAAAACATTTAAACCCTTTTTCCTCAACTATCCTGCTCTACCTTCCAGCGTAGATAATGACCCGTTCGAGCCGGTGTCGAGAAGATTAGTTCCTTACCCTTCACTTTTTTAATCCTTCCAATTAATCTATCCATCCTTGCTTTCATAGATAATTTTACATTCACTGTTTCAATAGTAGTTTCCCTACCAATATTTCACACCATCTTCATGACAACTTTACCTTGCTCAGCTCGTTTTTCAATAGTCTTTTGTTTTTGCCACAATCTTTTCTTTCCAACAACACCCTTGTTAGTTTCCATCTTCCTGCCGTAACAACACTTTGTGTCCCGCACAGCGACGTTGGTAAGTTTGTTTATTAATTGTCTTTTGCAAATTCATTTATATAATGGTAATTTATCAAGATTTTCATACAATATAATTCTCAAGTTTTCTTCATCATTACTATCACAAGAAGTAATGGGACTGAACAAAGATAAGACTTAGATTTAATACATAACATTAAAATTATTATATTATTGTTGTATACAAGTTTTGTTACTAAATTTTAATATCTTATATATATATATATATACATATGTTATGTGTATTTTAGACTTGTCATCAACACATGTTTTAATTCAGTTGAATTCATCTACCAATTTTAAAACTATCTAATTAATTAAATTGAAAATCTATATATTTAGTTATAGCTATTCCTGAACTTTCTATCTAAGTCTTGTAGATGGCATTTTATATAAATGACATGCTACAACTCGTAACTCTCCATCTAACTAGCTTAAGGTATATCCTTTTAAGTAACTCTAAAAATATTGGATTTGATATGATATGTTTCTATTCTCAATTGTTTCACTATTTTTCATGATTAGACCTCTCTGCAATTAGCCTGGTTAGATTGTCTTTTTGTATATTGCCTAAAACTTAATTCCCCTTTTTACTTTTGCCGAGTTGTGGCAGACACTTCTTCGTTTGAGTAAGAGCGAATATCCCCATTTCTAGAGTTATTTAAATAGACTAAATGTTCTATCAATCTACTGTCGGTTTTTTGTGTGCAAAGTAAAAATACATATTCGTCCGACCTAATCTTTTCTACCTAGATAACGGAATACAGTTATCATTAATTAATTGAATTTAAATCTTGTCACTTACATGTAATTTTATATCTTTTTGTATACCTTTTAATAAACTTGTTTGTGAAACTTATATATTTCTTTGATACATTTTCCTTCCCTTTCCTTCATCAGGTATAACTTATTTAATTAAGTAAAAGCAATCATTTCTTTTTCTATGTGATAGGAGAAGCAACGATGCAGTCTTAACTTTAATTATTACCACTCCTTACTTTAAACTATTTTAGAATGTTTTCTAAAATGTTGTAATAGTGTTAAAAAGGTTTGACAGTGGTTTTTTTCTATGTGTAATACTACACATTCAGATTTTTCACATTTATAATGTTATTAATACTATTAACAAATAATTATTTGGGAAATACAAAAAAAAAAAATATTTATTTATAATAATAAAAACTTATATGGGGATTAAATGCAAAATTAAAAAAAAATATTACTATAAAATTTAATATTATAAAATTAGAATATCTTATCATGTTTATAATGTTATTAATAATACTACTAACAAATAATTATTTGTAAAACACAAAAAAAAAATTATTTATTTATAATAATAAAAACTAATATGGGATTAAATGCAAAATTTAAAAAAAATTAATATCATGGAAAAAATTAATAATTAATACTCGCCCTAACATCAACATATCAAGGTCAACAATAAATAAAATATATATATAAATAAAAAATAAATAAAACAGTCATATATGTTTCTTGTATAAACCTCAATTTTGGCTGTAAGAAGTAAATATATATATAAATAAAACAGTCATATTTGTTTCTTGTATAGACCTGTCAGAAGTGACGGCATATAAACATGTTTTTGCAGTTCATATGTTTCAGCAGAGGGATACATAATTTGGTCTGGTAACTTTTCAAAGCTGTCAGTCAGCACCAAAGAAGCTATGTGGAACCTATAGTTTCAGCGCTCTTTCTTCTGACATATCTCTTGGCGTCGCTTTCCTCGAAGTTTTATGTGTCTCGCTATGGATTATAGGCATCACCCTTCTTTTGACTTGCGCGTGAAGAGCTCGTAGCTAAACACATCAAACTGTGAAAAGTATTGGTGTTAGAGGAATGAATCTTAAATAAATATAAAATTCAGTTCATGATGATCATTTAGTACCCTTATATTACCCATATATCTCAATTAGGAAAAATCTTTTACACAGAGTGAAAATATGTCTGCATAAAAAACCTCATTATAGTTTTTCAAAGCAAACCAATCAGAATATGGGAATTTTAATTATATCCTCATGTCTTTAAGGTTTTTATAACAAATTCTAAAAAAAACTACTGTGACTGTCCAAGTGGTTTACGAGAAACTATGAGTGATGTTTTAGGATTTTCGAGTATTTGATCGCGGTAAACATGATGCCGCTCAGATTTTCCCCGCAAGAACTTAAAAATATGGCCGTCTTGCGCGCTTGTGTCGTAAATTCAAATATCGTCTGCACTTTGTACGGTGCCTATAAGGCGATCTTTTAATGGCTCAATATGATCTCACTGAAATTCAACTTGACCCAGTAGCCCTTCGCTTCAGTATTAACAATTTTAATTTCTTCATAGAGTGACAAGATTTCATAATGTAGGCTTATATAGGTTTGAAAATAATATTACATTAATTTGCGATTTTAATAAAATAAGGTTTTTAATATACATACCCTACTATAAATGCTGGGAAAGTTGGAAATTGGATCTGGAAAAGTTCGGGAATTTTAAAACATAGTTCTGCTGAACACACTGTTGAAAAACACAACTTAACAAAAATCATCGTTCAATTGTGCTCATTATACTACCATAAAGCCACATGGCTAACTCGCTCACTCACTGACATTAATGTTTACCCACTTCCAGGTGAGTTAGAAACTTGAAATTCGGCAAACTTCTAGCCTGTAACCGACGGGAAATTCCAAAAAGTTAAAAATTTTAATTTTTATTCCCCGAAAAAAATTCAAAATGGCGGAGCAACTTTAAAGTCGGTGCAGTATATACAATACCGGTAACTTTAAGTTATGTTCAAAACAACGCTGGAATTACATTAATTTACATCCACTTGCAAATAAAACTCACTGGGGGTGGAGCCCCCAATGAGCAAAGCGAGTATATATACACACCTGGACATGAACATTTTTGCTCTAAAATTAGGAATTCTAGAGAATAGAACATAGAAGAACAAATAGAGAACAATATAATGACGAAACCAGCTTTTTGTCAATTGTATTTTCAATATATTATGGTGGGTTGAATTGAACTCAAGTTTTCTTTGTATACATTTTTAGAATAAATATTCATTTTCTGGCACCTACGTGCACAAACGGTACACAATTGAATATCTGAAAAATTATTTTGTTTCGTTGTTTATCAAAATGTGGCGGGCTTGCTTGAGCTCATGTTTTCACATGTTTTAGAATAGGGAAAGCTCATATTGGCTCGCCATTAAAAATTCTCTAGAATTCCTAAATTCAGAGCACAAATAATTGAACAAATAAAATATAATTTTTTTGGTAATGTGGCGGGCTAACTTTGGTGATGTTTATAGCACCATGCATACATTTTTTTGGTTTGTATGTGTTATAGTATTTTGGAGTCACCTGACCCCAATTTGTATAATTTGTTTGGGTCTTGATTTGTCTGAAAAAAAAATTATATTATTCATAAAGGTTTCATCAAAGTTTGAAACAAATGCCATTTGATAATAAACTCAAGTGTTACCCATGTTTGTATTGTTTGTTAACTTCATCTTATGGTACTAAAATCCTTGACTTTCTTACTCTTTCTACTTTGTTCAATAGACCCAACAGTGTAGTTACTATAATGAGTTTCTTAACATGATATAGGATGTCCACAATAGGAGGGGTGGTATCTGGCAGATAGGAAATTTACCATTTATATATTTGTCAAAACATGATCTGCAAGACCATATGTTGATTTGTTACTTTTGGCAGTCAGAACATTCACACAAACAAACAATTAGTTTTAAATTATTAACCGTTACATTATTGAAACACTAACTTATGAAAATAACCATTTGGATGTTTCTTTTTGTGGAAGTGGCATCTATAGTTCACTTGAAAAATGCCTTTCAAATTAGTATTTCTAAAATGTGTTGTGCTCTTCTGAAATCAATATGGTGAACCAGCCAAAATAGGGGTGGTTAATGATACAAACCGTCAAGGAGGTTGTTACAGTGTTTACAAAATAAAAACGTTTTATTTTGTGGTTCTTTCTCTAAGTTTTGGTGGCCAGCTATAACAAGAAATATCATCATCATCATCATGATGGTGACCTGGTGGTCTAGGGGTAAGGTGTCAGACTTCTGTGCTGGGGGTCCGGGGTTCAATCCTCGGTCCCGGCACAGATTTATCTGATTGCCAAACCCTTCCTTCACCTCTGACAAGATGTGTATTAATCACAACTTGTGAATGTGTGGAATGCCAGGCCTCC
This sequence comes from Timema bartmani, assembly GCA_902151455.1. NCBI lineage: Eukaryota > Metazoa > Arthropoda > Insecta > Phasmatodea > Timematidae > Timema > Timema bartmani. Next base: position 44,103 of record CABFWB010001137.1, on the reverse strand, counting down.
ACCGTGGTTCGGATCCCACGTTAAACTGTAGGTCCTCCATTTCATCTCACAATCACCCTACCATTACACATTAGCGTAAGTGCTTATAACCTGAACGGGTAGTAAGACGCAGTGCTAATAATAATAATCATGATGATGAACTGTTTCCAGCCTGTGACCGGGTCTTTAGTAAAATGCCTTCATCTCCCTCTGTCCTTCCACCATTCTTCTTCCTGCACTCTCTTCCACTCCGCTCCCCTCATTTGCTATCTGTTCCTATTTCTTCCTTGGTCTCCCTTGCGGTCTCTTCTCTACATACTTCATATACATTAATCTTCTTGGAATCCTCTCCCCTTCCATCCTCATTACGTGTACATATCATGTCATCCTAGCTTCCTCTACTATTCATGTACCCCCTGTACCGCAACTCTAGACCTTACATCTTCATTCCCATGGCCTCCAATTTTCTTATTTCTCTTTTATTCAAAGTTCAAGTTTCTGCTGCATACATTACCATGGGTATGAAGTATGCTCTATACAGAACTCCCTTAAACTTAACAAGATACAAGTGTGGATAAAATACGTTTTAATTAATTCCATCTACTATAATATCTCTTGCTGCAATAACTGCAAAACATAGTTTTATTAATATATTTTGTTCTTTCAATAAGTTGCAAAAACACAAACTATACAGTAATCCTTTGAGAAGTAGTATCAGAATTATTTGATAATTTTTTTATTGATATATAATATTAGTAAGCAAATAGTAATTAATTTCTGAATGGGTTGATAATAGTCTCTTTCAGAAAATGTTTACAATAAATAATCTGCTAGCGTTCAGATACCACCCTTCCAACCAGGGCTACCCTATAATATAGGAGAGGCGGTAAGTGATAAATTTTTATCGTTATTCCCAAATTGTTCTATGCCACCAAGATTGGGAACCACTGCTCTAAATTGAATTGTATTGAAAATAATGAGTTTGGTTTGTTTGATAAATAAATTCGGTTATTGTCTATGACACACTTTGTTTTGAATAAATATTTTGATTTTTCATATTGATGAACTTTCTTATTCATTTACTCCATTGTACCTACCATGTGATTTATCACCAACTTTTTTTTTTTTGCACGAGTGTCATCAGTATCTGTACAATAAATCAGATACAAGAAAAGGCGAAACATAAAATATAGGAAATCCAAATAAATGGTATGGTTTAACCTGTAGCTAAAATGAGAATAGTTTTTAATAAATATAAGATTCATATTAATAATCACATTAAAACTTATATCGATCGACACAGACTGAAAGGCTTCAAACTCAACCATTTTGATTAATTGAGGGTGCTTTTTCCCAAATAGTTTCCCACCCACAGGCACATTTCCTCTAAAATTATAACTTTCCCATCTCTTAACCCTTTAAATTAGGGATGGAACACTCAGATTCTCTAAGGGGATTCAAGGAAAATTTTAGTTTAGAGACTCAATCCTTAGAGGAAAAAAAATCTTCAATTTCTCAATTAAATTTTTTTTTAGAGCTCTACTACTGATTAATGGTGATTCAGAACCAATTATAATTATAGGATGAACAACCAGGCCCCAGAGCAGTCATTTACACTTAGCTGAACATTTTAGTGAATTGTTTATAATAAAGATTTAGTTAATTATTTAGTTACTATTTGCAATTTTTATTATTCTGTTCTATTCATATTTTCTCTTTTGTTCATAATTTTTCCAAGGTTCGGATTCAAAGGTAAAGTGGAGATTCAGATTCGTAAGACAGTGGATTCAACCCAAATCTACTTTAGAGTAATTAAATGTGAATAACTCAAACAGGTAGTAAGACTGGACATAAAAATAAGAACATTAAATCACCCCCAATAATTTTGACAAAGTGGCATCACAGAGCTACAGCAATGAACGGAAGCCAAGGTTGTCTGTTATCTTTAAAAGTGAAGCAATCATTTTAACTAAGAAAGTTTTTAATATCGGTTATGTCAGGCCAGTCCTATAAATGTAAGATTATTTTATAAAATGTGTAGAAAGATAATGTTTTACACTTTTGAGGAACTAAGGTAAGTTCTTGAACAGACTTACCAATTTTCTCCTGAGGCCTGCTCATACCATCATTCAACCATTTTTAACAACTTTTGGAATAAGGACATTATTCACAGAATAAAAAAAAACAATTTTTTAACATACTACAATTTGTGTGTGATACATAGTTGAAGTTTATTTAAATTCATCAAAGAAAAAAACACTGAGCAAACCAGATTCAAATGGCTACCTTTTTAAGTTTTTTTTAATAACACTAGCAACAATACATCATAGGCATATTGTTTTTTCTTTCAAAATATTTTAGGGTAGGACGGCATTCATTTTCATTTGAGATAGTAATGCTTGCTAGTGATTTACCACTAGTGTACATATAGCTTTGTTCCATTTAAACATAGAGAAACATGTGCATTCTACTTCTATAATTAAACATACATTTCATTCTGAATATGGAAACTTATCTTTACTGTGCACATAATTACATATACAGTGGATTCCTGTTAAGTGGGACACATCAAAACTATGATCACTTTGCCCCAATAAAACTGCTGACCAAATTAAGCAAAATTTTAGCTAATTAGCTGAAAAACACATTCTAACAGAACAAAAAGGGTAGGAATAAAATAAAAGCAATGTGGCATTTATAAAATGCATACTGTATATAAGCTATATTGATACAAACATTTAAAATTAACTAAAGCTAAAAGCAACCAAACAAATCCACATTAGGTGAAATGAAGATAGTCAAAATAATGACTGTGCCAAGCAAAGGTTCCAAACTAATAAAGGTTCTTAATTCAAAAACAATATCAAGTGTACCCTGTCATATTCATTTTATAGATTGCAAATGAACAAAGTAGGTGCAGGTATCTAGTGTTGATAAAGGACTGCCTTCATTGCCTTTCTGTATTAAATAGCATCTCAATTTAGTATTTCCTAGCATTTTGGTTAGTCACTTGCTTAGGTATATCGTCTTCATCATTTTCTTGGTCCTCTGGTATCTGAGTATTTTGCTGAAATTTGTTCATTAATTGTTTCATCATAATCTTTAGTTTCATCTTGGCATTGGAGATGATCGGCAAACTGATTACCATGAAATAGAAAAAACATAACACAACCACTCTAGCTTAAGACTTCACAATACGTGACTCAGCGAGATTATGTGCTGCCATATAATCTCTATGGTATTAGCGTGCATGCCATCTACACTCAGTTTGTGTTCAATCATGACTATCCCAAAATAGTGGAAAAAATTCAGGCCAACTACTTGTTTTGTTTCTGTTCTTCAAATTTTGTCTCAACCAGCTGTTTCGACTAACCGGAATCCACTGTATGTATATTTGGACAACCCAGAGTGTATGTTTTTCAAATTCCACTTAAAGTATGTGTGATGGCAGCGTCTGAATAGCCAACAATACTTGTAGCCCAAATGTTGAGTAATAACACCAAAGAGTTCTTAAAGAGATACTACCAACTATAATTAGCATATTATGAGCATTAATAATTGTAACCCCCAACTGTATAAAATATTGTATTTTGGTATGAAGGAACCTTTAGTATTATCTTTTTGTCACCAAAATTAATAAAAGTTTACTTTATTATTAGTATTATTTCAAAGATATTGATATTATCTGTGAAAAGTAACAGTTACAGATCACATGACTTTACATTTAAATACAATTTTTTTTAAAGTTACATTCTATCTAAATTGGTCAGTACTCAAAAGAGAGGGTGCGAATCAATGAGGGGTAGGGTAGGGATTTCCTTCCCTCCAAGTAAAGTTTCTCTATATTGAGAAGTAGGCTACTATGGTAATCCCTCTTTTTTTTTTACCCCTCTCGCCTCATAATTTATTCAACAAAATTTTTCATATATCGGTATGCCAAAATTAGAAAATATTAGGGGTGTGCGAGTACTAAAAAATTCGAGTTATAGTCGAGTTTTAGTATCTACTCAAGTTTGATTCAAAGATTTTTACAAAACTCGAAAAATTTTAGTGCTTGGAATTATTTTAACCTTTTTCTCAAAAATTCCATGTTTAATTAATTTTAAGATATATCTTCATAAGAAATAGAGATCCTCAATATTTCCTTTAGTCTAGTTAAAAAAAATGTTTGTGCTTAGTTATAGTTTGTCAGGGTGTCTACTGAGTTGGAGAAACAAACATTAGTGAATTTTTGGTGACCTTTTTTGACCACAAAATTCCTAAGGTAAACGGTTGAACATTATATAATGCTTATATACTAGGCATAATGCACTCGCACACAGCATTAAACTTTAACTAGATGGCGAACGTTAACTTTGTCCTTGGTCTCATGGTAAAAACAATCAGGCAGGTTGTGGATAGTACATGGCATCATGGGTAGTGGGTGAATTGCCATTTGATGTGTTCGCGTTGTTACGATGCGCGGGAAATTCGTGACTTTTCAGACTTTTTTTTTTTTTTT
>CABFWB010001137.1:21372-33508 GCA_902151455.1 Timema bartmani | reverse complement strand
TTTTTTTTTTGTAAATTAATTTTATTAATACAATTTTGAATATTTTATTTTGTGATTTTGTTACTCTAACTACTTTATAAATAAATATCATTCCTTTTAGTAGCCTAATTGCTTAAAATTGATATATAAAGTCAAGGTCTTCATATTGTAGTTAAGATTTTTTTTTTGAAATGTCCCATTTATAATACATATTTATACTGTTATGTTAAGATAAATTTTAAGTTTGTAGTCTTAAACCAATGGTATTCAACCGGGGGCATGTGAATACATCCTAGAGGGTAGGGGAGTTCCTTGTACCTAGGAACACTGTAATAACTCCTAATAAAGATGCTGATATGACAACACTATTTATGGTAGTTCTAAGGACTACCACCAAGGCTTAATTGGACCTCTCTAAAATGAAAAACATGTGCTATTGAAGTAAGATTTTTGACTTTATATTTTTTAGTGGTAAAAAGTAAAAAAAATTTGTGATTTGCGATTGAAATTACAGCAAAGGTAAGTAATTGTTCTTTTTTAGAAAAATAATCATATAAAAGAATAGGGTTTTAGCAAGATGATGATGGATGAAAATAATTTTTTAGGCTAGCCTGACCAAGAGTTTAAATTACTTTATTATTTAAACACTAATACTTGTACCATGGGACATGTGCAAAAATTGTACCTTGGGACCCCCAAGGTGCAAGCCATTTAGTGTCTTAACAATAAATTTAATTACCTATTGTAAAAAATATACTGAGCAAGTTGTTATTAACATTAATAATTATAGACCAGTGGCACCAAGAAGCTGTGAATGATGCCAAAAACTTATGATTCTGTGGAAATGAAAAGAAAAAATGTAATTGAACATTTGAACTCAGCTAGGACTGAACTAATTCAGATCAACAGAACCAAACTTAAATCTATTTTGCAAACAATAATATTTTGTGGTGTTCATGATATTTCACTTAGCGGAAAACTCTCACAAAGTGAAATTTTTAAGACCTACTTCTTTTCCGCATTGACGCAGGAGATAAAATTCATGAAGACCATATAAGGACACACTCAGGAAAATCTAAATATACTTCTCACAGAGTATAAAATAACTTGATCAACATTTGTGGATCTATAATCCAAGAAACGATGGTAAAAGATGTCAGTGAATATGAAGCATTTTCTTTGCTGGCTGATGAAACTGCTGACATTAGCGGCAAAGACCAAATGTCTCTTGTAATAAGATACATCAAAGAAGATGCTGATGTTGGTTGTATGATAAAAGAAGAATTCATGGGTTTTGACAAGCTTGAGAAATTAGATGCAAAAAGTGTAGCAAATGATGTATTGTAATTCACGGAAAAGCTAGGACTAGAAATGACTAAGCTTATTGGTTTAGGGTTTGATGGATTCTCCACAATGGCTGGTAAAGATACTGGTGTTCAACAAAGGATCGGATATAAATATCCAAAAGCTGTATAATTTCAATGTGCAGCCCATCGATTGAACCTAAGGGTCAATGACCTCAATCACGTACCAGAAATCATAAATACAATTGGAACAATAAAGCAAGTGATCAGATATTTTAGGGAAAGCACTCTTACATATACAAGCTTATACGACATTTTTCTAAATATTTTGTAACCATCAAGGAAGCCCTTAGTAATCCTAGTATTGATGATGAGGCAAACCCGGAAACATGCTCACAAGCCTTCCTTCCAGTTAGACAGTGCAACATCATCTGTAGTGTTCATCTTGTGTCTCAAAATTATATCCAGGTATTCTTCCTATCTGGAGCCAGTTGTGAACAAAATACAGACTGTAGATTTTGACTTGCTTTCTGTACATCGACACATAAAGAAGGAACTTCTGGAGGTTTTTCGTAAGCACAGGGTGGAATAAGAAGAAGAATTTGATGAAATTTTCATGGAAGTAAGAGATACATGTGATTTTCTGGAAATTGACATCAAAATGCCTAGAACTTCTACAAGACAAATTCATCGTTCGAACAGTCCGGGGCCACTCCACTTGATTACTACAGAGCAGCTCTTTTTATTCCTTACTTAGACTCTCTAATTATGTCGCTTGAATCAAGATTTACAGATCTCAATGAGACGCCATTCAAAGCAATTTTAATTCATTCCAACTTGATGAAAAATATGAAAAAATATGTTTTTGTCAAAGCTATGAAGATATTGTCTCAGTTTTATGACATAGAAAATCTGGAAGCGGAAGCTAAAACCGGGTATGATTTTTGGAAAAACAAGGACTATGGTGAAAAAGTTAATCTAAGTGATCTCCTCTCAGAAAATGCATTCTTTCCTTAAGTTAAGAAGGCTCTACTGAATTATATGACAATTCCGCCAACATGCATTGTGGAAAGGTCATTTAGCACCCTCAGGCGAGTGAAGACATGGCTGAGGTGCACAATGAGTCAAGAGCGTTCTTTCAAGTTTGTGCTTATTAAGTGTTCATAGAGACAAAGTAAAAAAGCTGAATTTGGAAGAAATGATTATAGATAAGTTTTCTAAAAACAAGCGAAATCTGCAGTTTGCTTTCTCTGAAAAGTACTAAATATCATGGTGGAATTAACTTTTCCCATCATGATCACAATGTTCTATACTGTAATTATAACTTTAACTGTATAGTTCAGTTGTAACTTCTGCATCGACAAAACCAATTGCTGCAAACTTTTAATTCATTTGAAATGTAGATTTTACATACCATCATCACACATGTAATATTAAGTTTCAATGACATTTTTTTTAAATCAGCTAAAACATTGATTTGTTAAGTTTTTTTAAACTTTATAGTTAAATATAATGAACAGAACAGAAAAAACTTTATGTGAGTTTTTGATAGACCTTTCAGATTTTAAAATAAGGTACTTGTTAGCTAATTAATGATTCTCAAGCAGTATCTTACTATCTTGTACATTTACTAAAATGTTTGACAGCCTTGAAGGAGGTAAATATTTTTCTTCGCCCCCTCCCCCCCCTAAAAGTACTCATATGGCTGAACTTGATTATGACTGAACTTAATTTATTTGGGTATTATTTTATAAATAAAATAGGCTCTACATGATATGTATAATGGTGGGCCTATAAGATGTTGTTGGAGAGAATCTCAATAAATGTTCTTATTGAAAGTGAATTTAAGCTTCTAAGCAAGTATTGGTGAAATTTATTTAGCTTTTTAAATTCTAAGGGATCACTACAGTTTGCATTTATTTAACAAGCTGTTAGGCTGAATGAGCCTGCTATACAACAGTTGAACAAATACTGTTTAAATAAATTGAGTAATACACATTGTCTAAAGTTATAAAATAACTTAATCTTTGAAAAACTTGTAGTCCCAAGGTACAATCCTTATACTGTACCTTAGGACAGGTGCACTTTTTCAATATTTATATTTTTAATATTTTAATGTTTGTTAAATAGTTTTGAGAATGATACTACCAAATACTTAGATAAAATTTAGTAGATTAGTGTATTAAAAGTAATCTAATTATATTTTTAAAACTTCAAAATTGGGATTTGAAAAAATCTGTCCCAAGGTACAAGGATCTACCCTACAAATGATATATAATATAATATAATATAATATAATATAATAAATACATACACACGCACACACCATATTTTTTCGATTCAAAGATATACTTTTTCGCTCATTTAAATTTCTTTAAAAATGGGGTGCGTCTTAGAATAGTTATTTTTCAACCAACGCTATGGATGGATCAGATGACAATATATTACGGGATAGTAAAGATAACTTAGATGGCTGCTAGAAGAATCAAACTCTGAATGTTAAGTATACTCTGATATTGATTTAGATGCAGATGCAGATATTTACCTCCGACTCAGAAGAATCAGAATGACATTGATTCAGAAGAAAAAGACGAGTAACATACCTTTTGACAAATAAAGTACCATACAATTGTTGTTAGTAGATTGAAATTTGTAGTAAAAATATTTCTTAGATAGAGTATTTTAGCATTTTATTTTTGTTTATTTTTTTAGAATCAAAGCTTTTTTCCTGTTGGTGGTACTGAAAAATTAAGATGCGTCTTACAATCAATGGAGTCTTAGAATCAAAGAAATGCAGTATACCGTTTCTCCACTGGCTTAGACTACCAACTTGGTTTAACTTTTATCTTAACATAATGGTTAATTTAAACAAAAAAGGAAAAAAACATAATATTTATTTTAGATTCTAAAACATAATTTAGCACTTAAAAAAAATATTTTTTTTTACCTAGACTTTAAAGCAATGTTTTTGATATGGATGTTTTAACAATGCAATTAATAAATCTTTTCTTTCAATCAACCAGATGCTAAGTGTTTTAAGTTCTACTGGTAAATCTGGTGGATTGTTATCCTGATTTGAGAAATCATAAGATGTTTTAGAAAAAAATGTTTTGCTAGCTTTAAAACACATCAAATTAGGACTTTTAGAAAGAGGCCCCGAACCTTAAATTATTTATTTTAATGATTTACAGGACTATATTTGAGTGCAAAAGGCTATTTTATTTAGTCTAGTTTAATAAAATAAATAATCATCCAAGCCTATTTAAATTGGATGTCGTGTCAAGTGTGGATCAGGCCCAAAAACTGTAATTTTAGAAAATTATAGCCTACATATAGTTATTTATTATTGCGCTAGTTTATTTTCTAAGGTGTAGTGAAATTAGTTTGAAAACTATGGTAGTGGAACAGGCCTTCGTGTAAACTGTTAATGTTTAAAAAATATGTCTTTTACATTTGGCTTACAATAAGAGGCATTATAATATAATCAACTCCTTGTTTGATCGTAATTACAATCCATTATACCTAGGAACTTTTTTTGCCGGCCTGTACAGGTGCATACAAAAGAGACCATTGATGTTTGTTACATTGTCGCAAATGTGTGCTAAAAGCAGCCATTGGGGCTATTTTAAAATGGCTCTAGGAGCACATGACTTTAGTTTAGTGTTACTCACTTTGCATTATAAATCAAATAGAATACAAATATGTTTTATCACTCAGTTGTATCAGCACACAAAAGCTGGAATATGTATACATAATATATATAAACAATTTTGGAACGTGAAATATTCAATGCAACAGTGTGGAGGGAAAAACATGTTGAGGAAAAATATGCGACATTTAATTCAATTCTTATTTTACTATCCCACAAGTGTGCACCCTAAGCAGTTTAAAACCTTTTGACAAAACTGCCCATCATAGCACTAGGGTAATACATTGATTACGCTAGTGAGTTAGAGATGGGGAAGGTTGAATTTAGAGGAAGTGTACACACATTTGTGTGGAAAGATGGAAAACAATTTTGTAAAACTATCCTCAGTACACCCAACAGGGATTAAAAAAAATCTCGTCATCAGCAGTCTAGTCTGACACGAAAGTGACACCTTAGACTATGTGGACACCTAAACAGGTATTCATTATTAAAGTGTTTGATGAGCTCTCTGTTATATAAAGTACTGGTATTGATATATTAAGCAACATTCAGGTTATTGTTTGGAAATTATATTTGTAGGTAACGTCTGTGGCTACTGCTGAAGGAAAATGTGTAGGCCTGGTGTAGCCTAGGAGCATCGCATGAAATTTAACTGGGGGGATTGAAGCATGTGAATTTCCCAACTCTAGGCGTTCTGAAATTTAAAAAAATTCCCTTGTAATCATGTAACAAGGGCAAAGTTGAGAGCACCAGTGGGTTTGGGAAAACCCCCAGTTAATAGGGGCGAGAGGGGAAGGGGTCAGGCGAAGATCTTGAAACCCCACAAAATTCCTACTTCCAAGCTTCTCTATCCCAATGGAAGGGCTGACACCTCCATAGCCCTCCAGCGTGACACTCCTATATAGCCTAGTCTCGACATGTTAATTATTAGCCTACTTTTAATTCTGAATAAATATAAATTCTTTGTTTACTTATGGCTAAAAGAGGTACAGTCAAACAGACGAAGTTATTAACACATAACGAAATATTGAGGAAAGGACTTGGTTATATTACACCTTTTTTTGGAAAAAAAGATTTATGATGAAAAAACACTACCATCAAGCATTTAACAATAAACTAAAAACACTGTTAATATTAATATTACAACTATGATTTAATGTATCTTTCCACATTAAATAATGCATGTTTCAGTGAAATGGAACAATGAGGTTTAACAAAATATTTTTTGAATCAAATAGCCGAAGCTATCATTATGCTTTTTAGTGAGGAATTCTCCATCTAGATATCATCTTTTTTATTTATCACCTCATCTTACTGCCACCTGTTCAGGTTATATGCATTTAACACATTAAAATTAAGTTAATTTACACTTGCCAAGTTAAAAAAAAACACTATAATAATGGTACCGGCACACTAAAGCAAATAGGCCTATGATATTTAATTTTACAGCTATAATTATTATTATTGGTATTAATAAGATGATATTTTGTAATCTAAGAATTATAAACAAACCCAACATAAGTAAACCTAACCTACCATGTCTTAAAAACAATTAGGTACCGTAGGCCTAATGGTTTGGTTAAGGTGGTATGGGCAAAATAGATTTAGTTGTTTTTCTGCAATGTTGTCACAGATGGAATAATGTGTAGAAGGAATTAATAATCAACATGATTAAATACAAACGAGGTCATTTATTTGGCTCAAAACTTTTGTCTAATTTAATAATCTAATAATGCTCGGTGGAAGTGTTTTTGTTGCTATAAACCCCCTTTACAATAGATGTTGTTAAGAATAACTTACCGAAGTAATTTTAAGGTTTTAAAACATATTATTCGGTGAATTAAATCATTCCCAAGATTGAAACAAAAATAAAATCTTAAATGTTAGCTGTTCTCAACCTTCAGTGTAACCATTAGGATCTCAATGTAGATATATATGATTAATATTAGCCTACATGCCTTTCAAAAATATTAAAGTATTTTTGAATTTTGGTGTTATCACATCACTGCTGTCTAAGTAAGTCCATCCATTGAGCAAGCCATTATGAGCTCAAAACATTTTTTTCTTAACAGCTGTATACCTATCCATGTACTTGTCAAATCCTTCAGTATCTGCGAGGTTTTTTTTATCAAATAGGTTGCCATCCAAAGCGAGTATAGACACTTTAGAATCTGCCAATATGCTAGAGTGAATAGCGGACAATTGGAGACAATTTTCTTCCAACCTTAAAGTCTTCAGTCGAGGACACCGTGAAATCATATCAGAAATACTTGATATCTGATTTTGATTAAGATTAAGTTCTGTCACATTAAGCTCACTAACCCTGTTAGGAACATGTGTTATTTTGTTTCTTGACAGATCCAGTACATCCAAATGTTTCAAGCCACAAAATACAGTGGGAAATTCAGTGATCAGATTGTGGCTCAGATAAACTTGTTTAAGGTGAACCAACTGAGACAAAGATTGGGGCACACAGGTCAATTTATTGGAACAAGCAGAAAGACTTTCCAATTTACTGAGATTACCTAACATTTCAGGCAAAGAAACAAGTTTGTTTTGACTCACATTTAAATGCTTAAGCAGCTTATAAGAACCTATATCGTTAGGCAATGAAGTGAATTTATTGTTTGACAAATCTAGCGTACGAAGAAGTGGTTCCAGTTGCTTAAAATCTGAAGGGAATTCTGATAACTTCCCTTCAGAAATTTTCAAAACTCCAGTCTTTTTTGCAGTTTCAAGATGCTGCTTGAGGCCTGAGTTACCCATTCTTTTGCCAAAATTAAAATATTACCAAATTATGTGAATTATTCATTAGAATTTCAATTAGATTCGGCGTTTATTATGCCCCGCCCCCTTTAATTTCTTGATATTTTGGAGAAATCGGGACAACAAAACGTATCTTATTAATTAGTTTCTAATTTGTAAGTAATTTGAAACCGAAATAGCACTAGTGTAAAACAGAAACATCTACACTATAATTTAACGCAACTATTTAGATTTTAGGTAAACTAACGTCAATATCTTTCGTTCAGTTAACTTCACTACTTTAATTTTCTCTTTGGCTCTTCCTCTAATCGTATATCGATAGTTGTTTGTTTCATTTGAAAATTACTTTTAAAAGTTTCCACAAGATAGCAGTACAACTGTGTTAGTGAAAATATGGGTGACAGCTATGATAGGCAAAGCAGGTTTTCTGTTGACATTTAAGAATTTACGTAAAATGTAATACATTTGTTATGATTGGCTTAAATAACAAAAACTTAGTGCAGAAGAAGGGGCAACAGCTATGTCGGCAACACCAAAATCGGATAAAAATGTTCCGGGTAAGTAAGTCCTATACATGTATGCAACCCCACCTTCAAAGAGTTTTTACGAGCTTAAGCACCTTCGTTTATGTACTAATATCACTTTAAAACGTTCTCATTTTTGCATGTGACATTAGAATAGAATAAATGTATCCACAAGCTTAACGGATAATGGATATGATGAATGTTGTAGGCTATTGATTTTTCTGCACAAGGTAGGGTGTTAACAATGTATAATAGAGCTACCTATTTTTTATTATAAAGTCATTAGCGACAAACAGGCCTACTACAATTATTTTTTTAAATAAACATACCCAGAGATATGATTCAAAATGACGTATGAGTAATCTGAGCACAACACTATTTAAAAGTATTATCCTTTTCCATGTTTGCCAACTTGTGTTTCTGTACACACACCCACTCCCCAATTGTAATTTAGAAGAAAAAAAAGTCTTAAAAGTTATAACTATCGATTGATCCAATGCATTGATTGTTCGCAAGGTTTATATTTCTTACAAAGTCCTTAATAATTGTGTGTTTACATGTAGTAGGACCTATAAGGTTATTCTATTAAATACAGACAATTTTAAGTAGCAATTATAAGAGTGCTAAAAAGGCATTTTGACTTTCTCTCCCTATTCTTGGATTATTTCAACCTACTTTTTTGCCTTCAAAAATCAAGGATGACTTTAAATTGATTCATTGTGCTTTGTAACCTATTTATTTGTAATTTTCCTTATGTGTTTCACTGTCATTAAGTGTAAAAGCTTTGATTTATTTATTTTTTCTAATATCTTTCTATTACTTAAATCTACAGTTTAATTTCCTCTATTTAATGTGGTTGCAATAAAAAAAACTCCATGGCGTCATTCCTTAACCTAGCCATACTGACCGAGTGGCCACCATCTGTTGGTGAAAATAGGGACAACTTTCATGGATAGAGGGTGTCATGTGGCCGGCAAAATGAACCCTCTGCTCATTAATCTCATAGACTGGGGCTGTTACTTTTTCATTCAAGTAGCTCCTCATTTATCCTCACGCGGTTGAGTTGAGCCCATTCCAAACCCACTGCTTCATAGAAAATCCGAAAGTGCTGAGGTCGCACCCGAGACTTCTGAATCTGTAAGCAGGAACTCTAATAACCAATATACCCCAGATTAGCCATAGAAAATTAGGTTAGTGACATCAACGATCAAACTAACATCTAAGTCTATGTAATTTATAATATCTCCTATAGTATATTATCACCAGGTTCTTGTAAACTTCATTACTTTCATTCCAAATTCAAATATAGTTATGATTCTTTAGCTATAGCTATAAATTTGATTATTTATTTATCGTTTATGTTAAAGCCTTGGTTCCTGTAGAGATGAGTTTAAAAACAATAAATTTAAATAATTTAATTTGAAAATTGCTTAGATAACTTACATTCATCTTAAAATATATTCTTCTAAATTTTCTTTTGTAACTGTTATCCTAATATTTTTTTGAATATATTTACTATATATAAAACCTGCTTCAATGGCCACATGGTACAAGGCGTCACTCTTGTGTAGACTGCCGATAAAAGGAAGATTAGGATTCAAATCTGGCCGGGTGTACTGAGTCTGAGGATTTTTTTCCAAAATAGTTTTCCACTCCTCCTCCTCCATGCAAATGTGGGTACACTTCTCAGTTCAACTTTCTTTATCCTTAACTCATTAGCGTATAACCTGAAAAGGCAGTAAGATGTGGTGCTAAAAAAATATTATAGGCTACTTATGTTTTTCACTTAATCTCTAAAGTATTATTATCCTTAGAACTAAATTTATTTTATTTATATACAGCCTAACTTATATATTTTTTATATGATATCTAACAAAACTTCACTTCACATTGTAGGTCTATTTAAATTATTATGAGGCATCATGTTTTTATTTAACTTATATAGTATATACCTCTATTCTAATTTGTTCATACTTGTTTGATGACAATGTAAAATAAAGCCAAAGTTGACCATTTTAAAAAAACACAAACATTAACCAATGGTTTATAAAAATAAAATTTAAAGATATCGAATTGTTGAAAGAAGGTGTTAAACATACAAATACTACATCTAGCCTATTAACCTGCAGCAACCAACTAGGTCCACATCAAATTTTTATGATGAAAAATAGCATAGCAATCTTTTTTATTTACATCCATTACGGTTTCCAACTAATGGACTGGGTCAGTTTTATATTCAAGCCATATATTTTCCATTACCGGCTTGCTAGGCCTGTCGTAGTTTCATATGCCTTATAATCTCTCTTAAGACTAGGGCAGGCACAACATCCAGACCCTGGCCGTTAATTTGTCAATGTGAAAGGGTAAACCCAAAAATTCTACAATGATACATTATCGGCCATGTCGGGAATCAAACCTGGGAACCTTAGCTCAGTAGGCAGACACGTTGCCGACAGAGTTAAGCTGTCGGATTCATAGCAATTTATAAAATTCCTTAATATAATTTTGATCTCACAATTCAAAATAGATTACCTAAAAAATAACCTAAGTTATTTACATTAAAACACCTTATTTCCTTTAAACTGCACAGTATTTCTCAAACATTTCCCAATAATTTGACACACTTATAGACCATCCCACCTTAATAAACTACCTACCTGTCACTTCCTCTTAATTCAACCTTCCTCATCACTAACTCATTAGCATAATTAATATGTATGCATATAACCTGAAAAGGTACTAAGACTCAGTGCTAAAATAATGTTATTGATTACGTTAAAGAAAATACACACACAATTTAAACTTAGAACATTTTCTTCTAAGTAGGGGCCTACCTACCAGAGTTTTTAATACTGTGATGAGATAAAACATAAGCTATAGAAGAATTTTGCTGACCATGATTGTCTATTGTTTATATTTCTTAATACCTAGTATTGTGACTAAAAATTACATTGTTGCATTAGGTATTGTTTTCCTTTATTATGTATTTTTTTCCTTTTCTTTCTATTTTAAAATTAAAATATGTTTCACTTGATCTCGAATAGTTATTATATTTAAGTGATTGGTTGGATCAGATAGCTTACATAATAAATTATATTAAAGCCTAAAAAACCCAATGATTAAAATAGGCTAACCCTTTATTTTTACCATCCTCTATTTCGTGTTCAAGTTTATGATAATTATGTTAACCCTAAGAAATAAGAACATTGTAATTTTATACAGTAGTGTTGGAACTTGATTATTTGTGCTGTAAAAAGGGAGGAGGCAAGTTACAATAAAGTTTTTTTTTAGGGAATTTCTTCCCACCTCTCCCCCGGTTAGCTTTAGAAAATTGAAGGCTCCTATGAGCTACTATTACAAATTTTATAGTGGTCTTGGTTTGGAGAGTATTTTAAATTATATTCTTTTGATAGCTATTTAGAATATTGCTCCCCCTGAATTAAAAAAAAAATTTTGACACTTCTAAAGTCTATTTGGAGTAGCCCGCCTTCAGGAAATTATTGAACAATGAATACCTCTAAATGCTATTTTAAGAAGTGTTTAATAGAATTTTTTTAAATTTGGAATGCCATAGAAACTATTTAGAGTGTTCTCCGCCTGATTTTTTTTTTCTTTCAAATATTAGATGCCTTTAAAAGCTAGCCTACTTGAAGTAGTCTCCCCCCCACCCCCAACACATTTTTTGAATTTAATACTTTTATAAGTTAATTGGAGTGGTCCTCGCTTGGATGAAAAAAATTAGATGTATATATAAGCTATTTGAAGTTTCCCCCTACAGTTATTTTTGTTTTTTTAATCGGACGCCTCTGGAAACCATTTAGAGTTATATTAGCCTGGCATATTTTTGAAAAGAAACTGCTTCTCTTATTTATTTAAAGTGTTATTTTAAAAACTTTGGAAAAATTTTGGGAAGA
>CABFWB010001137.1:0-21265 GCA_902151455.1 Timema bartmani | reverse complement strand
GGTCGGCGGTGCTACGAGATGTCAAAGTTTGCACTGCATGCCACCTGGGGGGTAGGCAACTCAGCATTCTTCAGCACATAACAAATGAAGTGTGGTGTAAATTAAGACTATCAAGAGGCATTGAATTGCAACGCTGACACCATCGTGTGGTGTGTAATGGGAGAGAGTGATGGGAATGTCTGTATTGCTTAGCGGGGCGTGCTGCATGTGCTGCCTACCCCCCAGGTGCATACAGCGCCAACTTTGACGTCTCGTAGCGTCGCTGTTTTGGCGTCGCCGACCTCAAGTTTATTATGCGGAAATACTTGTCTTGTCAACCCCTGCAACCTTTAAAATGTTTTACTTGGAGATCTGAATAACCCTCTCTTTTAGTGTCACAGTCACTAAGTAAATTACAATAGGCTGCATTATTAATTAATATCTCCACTACTTCTTGCATTATGTATGAGACCTGCTCCTTAAAGTTCATGTTTAATTCAAGTTTACACTTATAACTTTAATTTTCATATTTCATATCGCATTTATATGCACACTGGTGCAAGGATATGTGCATAGAGTTGTTGCTTCAACTCAACTATAGCACCAGTTAATACTAATAGAAAAACAATTTTCAGGAAATGAACTTTCATAACAAATTTAAAAAAAAAATCTATATAGTGTCGTTCATAAATACAATTAAATTACCCTTTTCTTTTACTCATTCCGATTCAGGTAGGAATAAGCTTTTTTGACAGCTACAAAAATTAGTAAAATAATTCTCATATAGTCATTTGTCATATCATGTGATCTGCAGCTGTCCTTATTGAGGGAAAATATAAATATACCTCAGTTTTAGCTTATGTAGTGCTGACTGACAGCTCACAGCTGACTTCTGACGGCTTTAAAAAGCTACCAGACCAAATTATGTATCCCTACGCCGAACCATATGATCTGCAAAAAACATGTCTTTAGCAGTTGTCACTTCTGACAGTCAAAATTTAGGTATATACCTAAATGTTGACTGTCAGAAGTCAGCTGTGAACTGTCAGTCAGCACCACAGAAGATAAAACTGAGATATAGTTTACTTATCAAATGTTAAAAGTAGGAAAATTAAAATGTTATCAATGCTACCTCAAAAAATATAGCTATATTTGATAAAACCGCCTTCATACCACAGTACGACTGTATCGTTCCGTACTATGTATTATAAATCCAATGTTGACCTAAATATTATTTGAATAAGATTGATTTGTATACATAATAAAGGCCTAAAGGATTTTTTTTTCCAATTTATTTTATTGAGAGAGTTTTATAGTCTTACCAGCTACTCCGTAAAATAGGATTTTAGGTGAATTCCATCTAAAATATGTACTGATTTTTTTGTAAAGGTTTTTAAGGTACACAAATTTGGTATAAAAAAATTGTTTAGGTTTACATGACATCTTATTAGTTATTACAATATATTTAGTAATTAATAATGGGATCAAGTTGGGTTTCTGAAACACTTTTGGTAAGTAAACGAGAAAGCAACTGATCACACTGTACGGGTTAGTATTTTTGAAATCTACAGGAAATAATGTAAATGTTGTAACCACATAATTATGTGTAGGCCAGGTGAATTGTACTATTTTGACTAAAAATAAGTGTATGAAAAGATAAAATTCGATTTGTATTTATTTTGGTTTGTTTTTGCGCTACTTAAAAAAAATCCTTAGTTCCCGTTATCCTAATTTTGCGCTACTTACATACAACGCAATTTTCATAATTGGTAGCTGTCCCTGGTTCGATCCTCGTGCCAAGGTGTCATTTTTAAACTACATTTTATATATTTTCACGTATAAAGATTCGTCTTCTAAATCAAATCTGTTAGACTTGTTGGATCATTTATTTTTCAATTGATTTTCAAAGTTCAACTTGATTCGATTATTTCATCAATATTTGCTGTTGCAGAGCTAGACAAAAAAAAAAGTTACATCACTGTTAAATTGTAAACGTTTTTATGTTTGTGGGGCCCTGGCCAATCGTACACAAGGCTACCGCAGTTACATCTCGTGCCAAAAAGCTCCGAAATAAACTCCATTTCCACACAACAACGTCAGTAATGCCGTTTTTAATGGCAAATCATCTTTAGCTTCCCCGATCATTCACAAATCGGGAACGTTTGCGAAGCGTGCGAAGATTTATGTGCGGATCGTGCGTGAAGTGAACTAACGGATATTTTTTTTTATTAATCTCCACTTCATTTGTGAGCCAGTCACTTCCTTCGTGTACTGTACTTTGCAGTTTTCTTGTCTTTTTGGGAATACGAGAGTGAGAAAGATGAAATATTGTGTGATTTTTTTTAGCAATATACATTTTTGATACCTGACACAATTTTTTAAATTTGTTTGTAGAGTTAATTTAAGTATGTCAATCATCGTACATATTTTAGATAAATTATCTTAATTGTGTTTTTGTGTTGTTCATACAACATGTCTTGTCGTAAATCAATTTATTTGGTGTTGCAAAGAAATGTGTTTTAAATATGGTAGTTCCGGTGTTTTACTGAAGATTAATCTGCATCTTATGGTTTAGTTGTACATAATGTGTATAATATATTCTACTCTGTTCTATTGTGGTTGTTTGTAAGTCACTCGTGGTGTATGTCATCACTATTTTTACTACGGTCTGGCGCTTGCGTGTGTTTCCCGTTGGTCTGCCTAAAAAAAAACACCTCTCGGTAAAACTCGTGACGCTGCTATGCCACAATATGACGAGAGTTTCCTGTTCTATCCCGAGCGAGGTCGCCGCCGCTACAAGGTCCAGCAGGGCGGCCTGGAGTTGGGCTCACTGGGTCAAGGTCATCACCGCCCTCTTCCCGAACCCGTCCTGCTCGCCGTCGACTGGTATCGAACCGAGGAACAGGACTCTGAAGAAGGTACGCGTCTCGAGGAAGTACGAGATCTCGTTGGTTATGAAGCATCCACTAAGTAACCCGATTTTTTAATATTCACCTCCCCACCTTTTCCGGTGGACACGTGGACAAATACGTGAGTCTCTCATATTCTTGCTTGCCGGATGGTTGGGGTTTTTGGCCAATTATTTTGATATTATTTTTCTCATGTGTGGTTTTCCTATCTGCTTCCACGCAAATGAAAGTACATTCTACCGTCCCCATCCCTACCCTATGAGTGTAAGTATGCAGGTAGCAAGGCGAGACACGCGGAAAAAAAAACATATGTTATAATAATATACCCTATCCTGAACTAGAACTAATAAGTGGTAAGCTCCAGATTTGATTATTTTATTGCGCTCACCCAAACCAGCCACATGCTCGAAGAGGATTATGGGTAGGTTTACCAAGCTTGTCTGAAATACATATTATTTTTTATTTGGGGCTGTATTAGAGAAATCATTTTTAAAATATATTTTTTAATGTTATATTTAGATTTACATTTGGATTTTAAAGTGTAATATCTTTAATATAGGTATTCAAAAATTCGTTAATTTTCGTACATTATTTCAAAAGTTGTAAGAGGTACAAACAAATGGAGCTAAATGCCGTCTCTATGAGGTATGAACAAATTCGCGTCGAGTCACAGGCTCACAGTAAATTACGAAAGTTCTCTCTTCGTCATATGATTCCTGGTAGATCGTTGATACCCCCGCTGAGAATTACAGTTGACCTATGACACTTCCCCGGCCGCTACAGGGTGTGAGAGAACGTAAATCTCCTTTCTGTGCAGCGGCGCCTTAAGGTCATTCGACAACGAAACATTTATTGCACAATTTTAACAAGCTATAAATAGTGATTCTCTGATTTCAAATCACTACAGAGCTATAAGGGGTCAAACTTGCTATTTTATGCAGTTTGCGTACCGTTGTTAAGGTAAAATAATTAGTGTATGGGAGTGAAATTTATATTAACTAGACATTTTTATATGAGGTGCACACAATGAAATATTTATAATATTAGCGATATTAATATTATAACTATTTCATTGTGTACACCTCATATGAACGTCTAGTTACTATAAATTTCACTCCCATACACTAATTATTTTACCTTAACAACGGTACGCAAAAAGCATAAAATATCAAGTTTGACCCCTTAAAACTCTGTAGTGATTTGAAATAAGGGAATCACTATTTATAGCTTATAATTATACACTTGTTAAACTTGTACAGTCAAATTTTGATGGTAAAATAACATATAAGAAATATATAAACGCCAGAAACCAAGCGGGAATGTTACTGGGGAAATCTCTCCGGAAGTAGGAAAACAAACAGGGGAGGAGGAAAACACAATTGCTAATACAGTTTTGTGTTGTGACCTCCCTTTTCCCCCCTATTAAATTACATAATTGATTCACAAAAATCCTTTCTGCACTTTATACTAGTTACATTTTTGTTTCCCGGGTATTTAGGTATTAAATGATCAACCAATATATGTGGATATCTGAACTTTACAGAGTAGAAAATGTCTACTTTCAAACTATGTTTATAATTCCATACATGTATAGGGTCATAGGAAATAGTTTTGTATTCATTCCATTAAACACCAAAAACGCGTACTGTCAAAAGTTTGATAAATACTTAACCTAGAGATAAGCGCAACATCTAATTGGCAATACCTCGGCTACCTAGGCAGCCACCTTAACCACACTCCGATAGCCGTGGAAACAACCCTTAGCACGTACTAACATACATACATACATCTCCACCCATCCTCAATACCCTTCTAGGCTGTACACATTTAATTACGCTCTGTGGTATGGATTAGGAAGGTATAATATGACATGCAACCGAATTCGCGTGGAAAAAAGTGAGGGTAAAAGGGGGAGGACATCTTCATAAAACCTAGCCAAGATTCGAACTCCGACATTCTCGGTAGGCCTACCGTAAAATCAGATCACACAGACTAGCTATTAATAGTTAGTCCGCCGGTGCGGGTTTTATCAATATTGTTGCTTTCCATTCTCTTCTCCTGCGAATATTAGTGCATGTCGCTGTTAGTCAATACTGGCACAAGAGCGTTATAAGTGGTAGGTATAAATATGCGTAAACGTCAGTCAGTAAGTGTATGGGAGCTATCGTGACATGATTACCGATGTGATCAAAAAGTTGTTGAGGTCTTTAAAAATGCAGTTATCAGTAAAACGTTTCCTCATAAAAAGAAACATTATTTTAATGATCATATGAAACACACTTCAAATATGAATTCTGAATAGAATTGGTTAAAAAATTATTTTTTAAATTCAGTATCGATTTACTCCATAGACGAATTTCAGCCAATAAACATGTAGTATGCAGTGTTTGTTATTTGCCATGTAAAACACTCCCCAGATATATATTTCAAACAAAATGGTTAACGCGATTTTCGAAACATTTGAAATAAAAAAAAAACACTCACTAGAAATTGAGGGCTGGAATGAAAAAATACCCTAAGGTGTGACCAAATAACATCAAAATATTAAGTATAATCAAAATCCATCAAACCGTTTCGGCTGAAGCCCCGAGCACAGACAGATATGGACACACATGATTATTGTAAGAACCACATGTTTGAGTTCTGGAGCACCATAACTTGGAGGAAGAAAATGTTAGTGATTCCAATACTTTATCTATATATTCTTATTATTAGCACCGCGTCTTACTACCCGTTCGGTTTACACGCACTTACGTTAATGTGTAATGGTTGGGTGACTGTGAGATGAAATGGAGGACCTACAGTTTAACGTGGAATCCGAACCACGGTGGAGGCCTGGCATTCATCACATTCACAAGTTGTGATTAATATACGTCTTGTCAGAGGTGAAGGAAAGGTTTGGCAATCAGATAAATCTATGACGGAACTGAGGATTGAACCCCGGACCCCCCAGCACAGAAGTCTGACACCTTACCCCTAGACCACCATAGTAAAGTAAAAAAAAACCTGTCACGAACTGTAGATTTACAAAACGTTTGAACTCTATCTGGGGTTTATTTCATTCAAACCCTGTGATTTAGACAAGCAGAAAACTTTGACCAAAATCCTACTATAGGCAATAACCACCCCTATAACACTTTCATTATATTATAATAATACTTGCATGGGTGCATCGTGAACGACTGAACTACAAGCTGTGTGTCTGTCGTTCGTTAATGAATGAACTAAAAGCTGTGTATCGGTCATTCGTTAGTGACTGAACTACAAGCTGTGTGTCGGTCATTTGCTAGTGACTGAACTACAAGCTGTGTTGTCGGTTGTTCGCTAATGACTGAACTACAAGCTGTGTGTCGGTTGTTCGCTAATGACTGAACTACAAGCTGTGTGTCGGTCATTTGCTAGCGACTGAACCAAAAGCTAGCTCCGATGACGTCGGCAGAGTGCTACGGCTACATGAGCGCGCCTAGTTTTTAAATTCACTTTTAAACATCACACTTTGTCCTCCGAGATATATCATACAGTGTTGTTTAGATTTAAATCGCTTAAAATCCAAACAATAGATAGACTTTGGAAGGAAGACATTACCAAAACTGCCCAGACCGATTATGTAGTCATCGGGCGTTTCACCCATAATTTAAAATTTGAATAAATTTTGTACATTGTTAAATTCTCGAGATTTATGGGTTCTTCGGACTTTACCTCCTCCTCCGTTGGCGGTGAGCACGCCGGTGACTCTGGCTGTGAGTACTCTGCTGACTTTGATGTCTGGTAGGCAGACGACTCTGATGGCGGGCACGCGGGTGACTCTGGCAGTGAGTACTCTTGAGATCTGGTGGATAGAATACTCTGGCGGTGGATATGCTGGTGACTCTGGGGGTGGGGGCGGTGGCTGAGGCGTCGTGAAGGTTGGTGGCGAGTGGCGTGTAGCGCGAAATGATGGTGGAGGCCTGGGCAACACGGCCACAACGTCCCTCGATTCTCTCGTAGGGTAGTACTTCAGTCGTTCTTATCGTGTGACAGGTAAAGTCGCAGAACTCGATGTAGCCTCGCTCCTCTCTGTCGTGGTTCACTACTTTGTAAATTACATGTCTATTGCTCACAGCCACACTGTGAATATTTTCTGTTCTAATTAATATAGCCGGTTCTAAGCATGGTGAGCGTGCCTGACCACTAAACGTGCTTGATGGTTTGTAGGGTCCACTGTGCAATACGGTATTACACGTGCACATGTATTAACTGACCAACTGCCCAATGTTGTAGTTGTTAACTGCTGGACTCTTCTGCCCGTCTCTTAAAAGCGTTCAAAGTTCACAATGGTAGGTGAATTGGGGTTTATTCCGGCGAAGGTAAATACAGGTTTTCGTTACTAAGCTCGCACACGTCTTCATCTGTTAGATTACCAAAACGACAGGTTAAAATACACAAAACTCGCCATCTAGATAGGCTATTAGGTGTCTCCCGAACTTTGTATTGACCGCTCATAATTTATCCACCCAGTACTTTTGATCATCGATTAGATTACACAATATTACAATCTGCACGGCGTCAACCATATTTACCAGCTGCTGTAACTCGTCCATCTTGATCCGCTCTACAAACTCTTATAAATAGACGACCAAGCAGTCCACCTATACATTCACCTCCTCGACGTTACGTGGTCTTGCGATGGTACGAGATGAACAGGGTCAATGACCTCACGGTTTCAAGAACGTGATATATTCCTGTCTCGACTTGTCTTGTTGATCCGCCAAACTGGCGCCAGTCATCTGGGAAAACCCATTGCCGGGGGAGGATTGCGACATCACCCATTCCTGTCTCGACACGTTGGGCCTACAAACTGGCACCGTCGGGTTTCCCGAGATTATTCTTGTCTCGACTTGCCGAAGCGTCAATTTGACGACGGCCGATTAATGTAAAACTGTAGATTTACCGTTACTTGTCAATTGTGCTCACGCACCCACTGAGTGCTAATGTACTCTCGGGAATCCACAAGTTGGGGATAAGGTTTTCCTGAACCAAATGTTGGTACAGATTATACTGGGTCCAATTATATTAAGTGGTTGACAAGCTTTAATTGATGTTTGATTTCGCTCTCGTACATGCAGGGTACAAGATATCGAGGTTCGAATCCCTGTAGGCACACCGTCTAAATGTCAGGCTCATCTAATTCTGGTGGGGGAGGTTTAAATCGAATCTCTCCTGTGCAAACTGCAGGTAAACATTTTTGGAACATTTTCTTAATCATATATAGACGTTTAGCCAGAAAGGGTGCGTGTAACTCGTCTAGCTATGGCGGGGGGGTTGGAATCGAATCCCGGCCGTGTAAACTGTTGGTATTTCTCCCTCCAGGTAAAATGCTGAAACATTTTCTTAATCATCCCTACCACACTATCTCAATTAATATATATATATACACACACATACATTTAGCCAGAAAGGGTGAGTGTAACCCCTCTAGTTATGGTGGGGGTGTTGGAATCGAATCCCTGCCGTGTAAACTGTTGGTAGTTCTCCCTCCAGGTAAAAAAGGCTGGAACTTAATCGTCCCTACACTATCATAGTTAATATATATATACTTTTAGCCAGAAATGGTGCGTGTAACTCATCTAGTTATGACGGGGAGGTCGTGGGCTCTAATCTCCTCTGAGGTATACTGTCACTAGTTTCCCTCTCCCTCGCTCCACGTAAACGCTTGAACATTTCTACCTCGCTCCTCTGCCAAAAGTGGTGCATGGCTGATACCTACATTCGCGCATGTCGACGGACGATACCATACAGCCAATTTTAATAGACTTTTGGGGTGGGGGCTAGCTGCCCCTAACTGAGAATTTAAAGGCCCCTAATTGTGCATAATCAGATATGTGTCATTGCTCTGTAGTTGCGACATCACCGGGAAAAACCCATTACCACATATATGGGGTGGAGGGGTTGCGACACCATTCAAGGTCATGATATATTCTTGTCTTGACATGTCTTGTCGAGCCGCCAAACTGGCGCCAAGTATGAGTCATTAAGGAAAACCCATTGTGACATCATTCAAGGTCGTGATCAATTCTTGTCTCGACTTCTCTTGTCGAGCCCCCAAACTGGCACTGGGGTTCCGATGAAGTCACAGGGAAAACCCATCGCCTGCCTGGGAAGGTTTGCGACATCATTCAAGGTCGTGATCTATTATTGTCCTGACTTGTCTTGTTGTGATGACGTCACCGGGAAAACCCATTACCACATAGATGGGGTAGGTTTGTGACACCGAAATAGATTCAGAGTCTTGCGGTTGTTCACACTCTACGCTAAGCGGTCGGCCAGAGAGGATGCTCCCGCGCTTACTAGCGATGCCTGGGACGTCGTGGGAGGAGTGCCCGAAGCCATGGCCTGCACGTTCCCCCTACCAATAAATAAAATAAACTCCAGCGTCCGTCCCAATCCTACTCAGGCATAAAAAAAAAACAATGAGCACACATAAATAACCAATGGGAACAAGAACGAACAAGTTTAGCCAAGAACAAACAAGTTTGGACAGGAACCAACATTTTTGGAACACATACAAACCCTGGAAAGGAGGCAGTGTAGAGGGGTCAGGGGAGGGGGAAAGCCAACAGCCAATCAGAGAGCGAGGGGGCGTGGTCACGTGACTAGCTCTAAGCCAATTAGAGCCTGTTTTAAGGTGCCACCCCATATACTCATGGGCTTAACCAGAACGGATAGTAAGACGCGGTGCTTAAAAAAAGAGCATCTTATCCACGTATATATAATTTTTATGTTTCTAAAAGTTTTGTTATTTTTAAAAATCTATCATCTAAAGATTCATTGTTTATACTCTTAGTAACTGATTGAGATAGCATGTTCCATTCATAAGTGGTAGCCTCAATTTCTGCAGTGGGAGACATTCGGGTTGCGTAGCACCTACTCGGCTGGCTCAGCCAATCACGACTGCCAATTAACGAAATGAAGGGCGAGCAGAGCCGAGAAATTAACTTCCCTTCCAAACCAAAAACTCATCGAATTCGTTTACATCCCTGGACTCTTCGGATGAGTTCCGGAAGGTTAGAGCTCTCTAATATTCCAACACAGTCCGGAGGGTTCTATGAACGAAAATGTATTCAAAGATACCATCACCACGCTGAGGATTATAGCGATGCATATGTTCTATAATATATTATTTGCACCAATTATATGCCTTATATAAGTGCATTAAGGTGGGAGGGAAGGGGACGCGAGAAAAGGCCGCTGTTTTTGCAGTTTTTATGTCAAAACATTATTTTTTTGTCAAAATAAATAAAATATTGCTCCAGTACAAACACAAAGTTTAATTTTCTTCACATGTTGATATCAACAGTTCCTGAATATCTGTAATGAGCATAGTGGCATTAGATGACAAACTTTTTAAATGAAGATAAAATGTTATTAAATTCCAGGACATCCTTGGCAGATATTCAAGAAATGTTGAGGTTACCACGCCAAGAAAATTAAATTATATGTTTGTACTGGAGCAATATTTTATTTATTTTGGCAAAAAAAAAAGTTTTGCCATAAAAATTGCAGAAACACTTAAGTTTTCTCGCATCCCCTTCCATCCCGCCTTAATATAAAGCTCTAGATTAGTAAACTTAGATCACTACCTTCTTCGAGTCTTTAACTAGTTTTTTCTATCAATTAAGATTGACTTTAACACTGACCATATTATAATTACAGTAGTTGAAAATGGTATCAATAATGACCCAACAGATGCCTGAAAGTTCGGTTTTTTGGCAATTTTCCCCCTGCTCTAGTGAACATTAAAAGTTAAAACCTCTATTCTTTTTATTGAAATAGATTTTGCTTATAGATTAACTTTATTTCGTTGAACCTATTTTGTATCTTGGCTCCACGTGGACCTGCATAGC
Source organism: Timema bartmani (assembly GCA_902151455.1). Lineage (NCBI taxonomy): Eukaryota > Metazoa > Arthropoda > Insecta > Phasmatodea > Timematidae > Timema > Timema bartmani. The sequence goes on along the minus strand of CABFWB010001137.1, from coordinate 10,494 downwards.
CTTCAACGTCATGTTGGTCTCTCTTTAACCTCTGAACCCTCATCAACCCTCAAATCTTTATTGACACCTTATCGATCCTCAGGTTTTAATTTCCCCTCAACGTTGCTCCATCGACCCCGGTGGATCAATACTCACCACCATGAAATATATATACTGGATATAAATTTGCTTAAAACTCTAGTTTCTTGTGAACACAGCCGTCATAGGGCTGTACTTTTCTTATTCTTTATTGCAGGCGTCGGCAACCTTTTTGGGCCACGATCAACCTATAAATTTATCAAGGTCCCGTGACCACTAATTGTTTCTCCAATCTACTTTTGCTTTTATTTTTTAAATACAGCTTTTATTCTTTAACTTCAATATTCCTTACCTTTCTAAAAAAAATTATAGAATAAATAAAATCTAAAGTTTCATATTAAACTATTTTCCTTTCTTATAACATTACTGATTATGACCGATGATATTATTGGTTACACAAGAATATTATTTGAAATTACTCAATATATTTGCGAGCCTATAAAACTCAAAGATTGACTTTTTTTTTAATGCCAATTTAGTTTTCTTACGCGATTTCCGTAAGATCGGCCAGTCGATCGCGATCGACGGTCTACCGGCCCCTGCTCTATTGCAATCTTCGCCAAACTTTTGACAGTCGCGAGCCCTCTTTGGGGTCATGGTCTAACCAACGTACCCCTTTCAGATCTTAATAAAAAAAAGGGACACAAATACCTTCTATATTTTAAATCAGGCGTGAGAAGGCCACATTAAATAAATGGTACGGTGTACCGCACAGAATTTCTCTTTAGTTTATCTTAAAATAGAAACATTTCTAAAAACTCCTAAGATTTGTGAAACAAAATAATGGTATACAGTATTTTCATAAACACTCCACCAAAGAGCATAAATGCAATAATATATACTGTTGCAGAAACATTGAGAATAGAGGAATATCTCTGTCCAAAGAGCATAGCAATCAATTTAAATTGTCAAAAGACCTCCACATACATACATATGTATATATATTTGCTTATAGCTCAGAAACTATTGGTTTTATAAAAATATATTTCAAATAAAAGGTTTTTATTTTAATAGTACTACAACTTTAAAAAAAGTTATTTCATGTCAAAAATAGTTGTAGGGATATGATTAAAATTGGAAATTTCAGCTAATGTTAAATACCCTTAAAGTCATTTTTATGGGGAAATAAGAGTAGCCATTTTGTTTGTAATGTCAAACAGTGCCTCAATACAAAATTATATCAAAATCTTTAAAGCGGATTTTTAGAAAATTGATTTTTTCTCTTTTCCCTTCAGTAAACTACCATTAATTTTAGTGTTGGATAGATAATTCCAAAAACTCCTTGGGAGAACCTCATGAAAACCCTAGATATCAAGTTTTAGCCCGATTGGTAGAATGGTTTAGGTTCAGACAAAGAGACAAACAGAATGCTTCGCAAAAACCACTTTTTCGGTCATGAGGTCATGAAACGTTGACATTTATCAATATCTTGAGTTCGATTTTTTGACGATCACGATACGAGGAGCCGAAAGAAAGTATATATATATATATATTTATGTATTATATATATGTATATATAATTCTGTTGTTTCAATGTCTTAAGATCTCAGTTAAAAATAATGCTAATTTGTTATATTACTAATTAATACAAAAAATAATAGAATAGGCTATCCTGTGTATAAAACAATAAGACTACCAGGCTATATTTTTTACCAAAAATTTGTAACCTTTTATTTGCAGCAGTTGACCTTGGTTCTCTTGGGCTAGGGTGTTCGCCTCAGGACTAGATGTTCATGGGTTCTAACCCAGCCAGGGTCAACGGATCTTTCTTGAGCGATAAAAATCCGTAGCACAACTTCCTTCGGAGGGGAAGTAAAGCCGTCGGTTTCATGTTGGTTGTGGCGTGTAAAAGAACCCTGAAAGCCATGTGTTAGTTACCTTTCCTGGCAAAATTGGTAGCCCCTTTCGCTCTCACTCATAGAAATCCTCTTGTGATATAATCAGTTGGTTTAGAAAGTGAACGTTAAATACCTCAAATAAATAAATAAATAAATAAAATATTTGCAGCAATAGTGTGAATGTTGGGTAGAAACCCTTATGTCAAATTCCTCTTTCATAATAAGACAAATATGTGTCTGTAAACCGAGATCTCGCGGCTGTTTGATCTAATTTCATGCTAGAAAACAACTGTTAACACAGGTATGATTCACTTCGGTGGCCTCATGGTTTAAGGCGGTATTATCTCAGTAGACTGGACCGCCGATGACAGGGAGAATCGAGGTTAGAATCTAGGTCGGGTGTACTGATGTGTTCCCCTCTCCCTCCATACAAATGCGGGTGCATTACCTCTAAATAAACCTTCTTAATTCTTGAAACCACTAGCGTAGTTAGTACATAAGCGTAAAACCCGAACGGTTAATAAGACGCGGTGATAAAAAAAAACTAAAAAAACCCGCACGTATGTGCTGCCAAATATTGAATATATTTGGTGAGAAAATTGAACAGTTTCTGGAAATGTATTCATGTCGAAGAAATAGTACAGATTCGGTACACAAACCACACATGCCAAAATTATCCAAATTATAGCAAATTCCTAAATACCTCATTCCAAACTGTTGTACTCCCTCGATAAGTATAAAAATAATAATAGGGTCTTGTTGCATGAAGGTTCATTATGAGGTGAGCGGGCCGCACAAAATCATCAATAGAGCCGCGTTAAATTTAGTGGTGTGTCGCGCGAACCTTGAAATTCTCCACGTACCCTCAGGAGTACGCGTACCACAGTGTGTGAAACACTGCTTTGTAGTAATAGTATCGAGTCATGTGCAATGCCGTTGGTGACGCTGTGTAAACTGGTTGGTGACGATTGAGATAATGACGTCATAGCTTTCCGGGCGTAGGCCCTACTATGGGAAGATGAACGTATTGAGTGAATTAAAAAAACACCTTTACGTTTGAGAGTGGGCAGACCTAAAAGTTATCTAATACTACCGAATATGTATCTAAAAACATTTGTAAAAGTTAACTTGCTAACTTATTTTTTAATAAAATACACCCAAAGTTGTCCTACCTAATATTTTACTTGGTTTAGTTTGTATTTGGTTAGGAAAGTTATTAAACACACAATGAAATATTCATAATTACAAATTCACTCATAAAATGCTGCCTAAGTATTTTCTTATTTTAAAAATAAATTCGCAAAAAAAAAAACTTACAAACAAATCAATTTTATTCAGCACATGTTTTATATTTTCTTTTACAATCGTGAAGATTTAAACGTCGTGTTACTTTTAACAAAAATACGGTTCCATAATTTGGTATATCACATATAAATGATTTTTGTCGTAAATTTATGATATACAAATAAATATCAACACTTTAATATATTCGTTGGTAACAATCATAACGGTTCACGGCCTACCAAGGGGTCATTCTCATGTTTCACTGGCCTGCTGTGACGAAGGAGAGATTGGGGCTCGAATCCCGGTTGGGTCCACTGAGGATGGTTTTTCCTAAAGGGTTTCACACATTATCCGTATAATTTGAACAAGTAGTAATACGCGGTGATAAAGAAAACCATTTATGGTCATCTATTTATTTAACTCGTTAGGTGTGTAGATTTCTTGCTGAAAAAGTGTAGCCTACATCACTTTATTGCGTGCAGAGAAGGCCTTATGATTATGATTATTATTTATTATTTTTATTATTATTTATTCTTTATTAAATGTATTATTATTATTATTAATACATTTTTTATGATTATTTTTACTATTTTTACTTTATTATTATTATTTTTACTATTTTTTACTTTTATTATTATTATTATTTTTATTATTTATTATTATTATTATTATCATCATCATAATTAGCACCGCGTCTTACTAACCGTTCAGGTTATACGCACTTACGTTAATGTGTAATAGTAGGGTGATTGTGAAATGAAATGAAGGACCTACAGTTTAACGTGGAATCCAACCACGGTGGAGGCCTGGCATTCCTCACATTCACAGCTGTGAAGGCCTCATTATCTTGGTCAAATATTATTACACGAACAGTCATTTAACATTATAGAGATATTGTTTATTATTTGTGACTTTCTTAGCAATAGCTATGTCACTTTTATTGCTCATTTTAGTTTGTTTTTTCTTATTTGAGGCCATTTAACTTTTGTTATGACAACATATTTCGTTTTTCTTTTCCATCAAACATATTTCACTGATTCAACTCTGAAGTTACGTTATTCATGCTAAAATGAGTGCTAAATCGGATCAAGATAAAAGTGACTCACCTACTCTTGCGGTAAGATTTGAAATTACAGATATGTCAATTTTACTGGTGGTGGATGCCATCTTGGTGTATCTCCCTGTAATCGACCATTTCTGAGTTGTATCACTTTTCTCGCCTGGAGCGATGTATTTAAACATATTTTTAGTGCTACACGTCTTTCTGCCTGATTGCGCATGCCCCATCTACAACTTTTAATTTAATTTAAATATTAACGTTGGGTTTAGTTTTGTTGAAAAATTTGCTGTGCTTTCTGAAACTTACAATTCATAATTCTTGAACAAATATTGTGGGAAATCTTCCACAATAATTTCTTGGTTATATAAATAATCCAAATGTTGTGGAAAGTCGCCATCTAAGTTTTTTTAGAACCATTAACAGTTAATTTTAAGAAAACATAGTAGTTTCCTAGTAAAAATAAAATGCTGACAATAATTCGAACATAATAGTTACAGACTTAAACTAATTTAAATACGCGTTTTGATAAGGAGAGGAAAATTAAGGAAATGCACCAGAATTTGCTGAGATACAAACCGCCCTCTATGAAAGTGTTATGTCTTTTTATTTTATATAATCAGAACACAAACATAAAATATGGCATAATGTTTTTCGTGGTTTGGATAAACTTTATCCGCGCCTTGAAGGGTCTTTTAGAGAGTATAAAAAAATGTTGTAGAGCTACCAACGTTAGATAAATGAGCACAATATTTAACCTCCAACTATCGACCATCTGTCAAAAGTGAGAGCTATTGAGTCATGATGACACATCCAAAGAATTATAAATAAACACTCTACCTTGATTTTCTTACAAATGGACATTTAGAGCGTCTTTTAGAAAATACAAACATTATCTATGCAGTCAACTTTGATCATATTATATTGTGTTATTAGTGTTATTTTATAGGTATTTATAATATATATATATTATAAATACCTATAAAATAACACTATATATATATATATATATATATAAATTATTATAGCTACAGATCACATGACTTGAGGTATGGTAGTTGAAAATAGATCTATTCGTAAGAAAATTGGGGTATGGATCCAGATATCTTTTGAACTGTCAGAAAAGGTTCATCTATCGTATTAGTGAGGGCTGATGGTGAAAAGAGTATTGCGGCTGGGAGGAAGGGGGGTGAAGTCCCCGAACGTCGGAATAATGTGAGTATTGATGAACCCCAGAATATTTGGGTCTTATACCTCTCCCCAATACACTCCTGTCTTTACTAAACATATACTCGCATCTGTGGTCGCATGATCTAAGTTGTCTTTCTCCAATAGATTGGACTGCCGGTTGGGTTTAGGGCCAATAATAGACCAACAAGGAGAAAGCAACCCTTGTTACCATTCCTTACTTTCTCCTTGCGATGCTAATTTCGATAGGAACTTGGGAAGGACATTTCCGACAGTTACAAACGTTACTAAAGCAATTTTAATATACTAATGCGCCAGGTCATTTGATCTACAGCTGTCAATTTTAAAATAATACTCAGGGCTGCTCCTAGCAGATGTGGGCCCCCAACTATCTATCTCACCTCTTCCCCCCTCCCCCCCCCAAATAATTAAAAATATTTTTAATGTTATTACAGTAGTTTACCCCTAAATACCAATCTTGAGTCGTACAAGGTATCTTAAAATGACCTAAAAGGTAACATGTGGTAATTAATGCTAGAAACCATTCTTTTATGTATTTAAAGGTTGATTTCTCCCCAACCGTTCTTTCGATTTTCTTCCCAAATTAACATGATATCTGTAAAGATATAGAGAACAACTTGTGCCATGTTTGAATTAAATCGGTTAGTCGGTTATCGTGAGACATATCCACCACCGACATATAAATGCAAATCGGTGGTGTTAAAACGGAGAACACACTTTACGCGTTCAATAAATCAAACCACATGATTATGTTTTTATTTGTTTTATAATCATACAATATTTATTGCTAGATTGCCTATACAGGGAGCCTACTATACTAGCGCTCAAGACAAAATTTCCCACAACTTGTGTCTTTTCCCTCTGTCCCCTAAGCAAGCGCGGGGCCCAACGTGGCCCCACCGTTTGCACACTCCTTAGGGTGGCCTTGATAAAACTAATCATAAAATGAAATAATATAAATGTAAACGCCCGCTTCATTAGCCGAATAGTCTAAGCTGAACGGGTAATAGGACTCGGTGATTAAAAAAAATTGTAAACGGAAAAAAAATATTCTAAAATTCTTTACTACCAGACTCCTACAATATTTTGGTCAGTTAGTAAATTACTTGGTTTATTTTAATGTGGTATCAGAAAGCTTATGTTGGCAGCACTTAACGTACGCTATCATCAATAGTCGTCTCGCCATGGTAAGAACCTTGTCCGACAGTTCTAAGCTGCCATCTGTGTCGTTCAGAGTATACGCAGTCCGCGGTCTCCCTCGTGCTTTCATAGCTCCGTGTTGTGATCGTTTAGTGAGTCCTCGACTCTTGCCGAGTGAAGGTTAATGTTTGTGTTACGTTCTCTGGGAGTGGGCGGGCAGCTAACAAGCACCCTCTTTAGTTCACAACTGGTAATTACTTGACAATACGCGGTAGATTCTGTTTGTCACAACCGGGCAAAACATACTCTCGTTGAAGTTATTTGTTGAATTGTTCGTTCCCGGTGATATATTTTTACAGATTGGATTACTAAACGAAATACAGCAAATCAAAAAGGTATGTACTATTATTTAACTCATTGTATGGATTTAATTTGTACCACTACCTTGTTTTTAAATCATAAGAATACAAATGTGATTTTTCTAGAGTGATTTAATATGCACTTTCTGAACTGACTTATTATAACAGCACGCAAGTATTTCTATGAGCGAGAGTGAAAGCGTCTACTGCCGGAAAGTTATTTTTTACATACCTTCCAGCATTTTTCTTTTACATGACACAATCGATATGTGACCGACGACTTTACTTTCCCTCCGAAGGAAGTTGTGCTACGTATTTTTATCGCTCAAGAAAAATCTTTTGACCCCTGGTTGGGTCCGAACCCACCATCATCGCATCNCCTCCGAAAGAAGTTGTGCTACAGATTTTTATCGCTCAAGAAAAATCGATCTACCCCATCTGGGTTTGAACTAGGGTCCTGAGGCGCGTACTTTACCCCAAGACCACCGAGGTCGACCACAAATGTGATATTTCGTTAGTTTGTGGATGTGTTTATGTTTCTGAATGTATAGTAGGATTTTCGTAGAAGTTACTAAAACAACTTTTATACGATATCAAGTCACGTGATCTTTAACGGTTACTTTAGATATAGTATCAATATCTTAAAAATAACATTAATAATAGAGTTAAATGATATTGTTAGCCGCCAGAAGAATGTTTATATTTTTTAATCGTTCTTTCATAGTAATATTGACGTAATGACCAATTTCTTACGTTTGTGCGAATGCGGGTATCCGAACTAATAATAGCGAAGCGGATGGTAATTGGATGCAATTTTAACTATCAATAACGATATTAGATTGGAAATCAGGAAAATAATAGTCGGGAAATGCATGCTATTACTCGGTCAGTAAGTTTTTGACATCTCGCATGCTGTCCAGGAATGTAAAACTCAGAATATACAAAACAATAATTTTACCTGTTCTCTCTGGGTGCGAAACGTGGTCTCTTGCCTTAGATGACAAAAACAAACGTAGGGTATTCGAAAACAAGGTGCTTAGGAACAGATTAGGTCCAAAAAGGAAAGAACCTACTGGGTAGTTTTTTTTTATTACCAATCTAATTTGGCCTGGCATCTTACAATTTTAAATCCAGGCCTTATTTACATAGTATCAAAACATTTACTACTATTATAAATTATCCAATTTTATTTAATCTAAACAGGTTTTGGCTCCTATAATACCTCTCTCCGAGATACAATTTCATTCACCAGTTGGTCCGTCCCGGGTATATTACTTCCCCGGTACTCTCCTCTGCTGGTTACCCCCTCAGACCTGAATTCTCATCCCAGTCCGACGGGTGCGCCCAGAAGAGGCGAGCATCCCCCTTTCCGCCACCTGGGGAGGCGCCCTTACCGGAGTTGGTGCTCCACCTACACCTAAGTGCGAACCACTTCCTTACTTATCTTCCCTGTTTCTACATTCCTTGAAATTAACTACTGGGGAGTGCAGGAGGTTACATAATGATGAGTTACATACCTTGTACTCATCACAAGACATTGCAAGGATAATCAAGTCTCGTAGATTACGGTGGACAGGACATGCAACACGAATGGGAGAATCTAGAATCATGTTCAGAGTATTGATTGGCAAACCCAATGGGAAGATACCTATATGCAGATGGGAGGATAACGTTAGAATGGACCCGAAATAGATATGGTGTAATGAGGTGGACTGGATAGCTCAAGATAGGGACGTACTTTTGTTAAATGCGGCAATGAGCTGTCTAGTTCCTAATTACATGAATTAAGTTAATAAGCTTTCTGTTTTATAAAAGCACTGCAAAAACATTTATCAACAAAACTTAATCTCGCTCAGCAACAATGATATTTATTTTATCTGGATCTGTCTGTGCGCATTTGAAAAAAAAAAGTTAAAAAGTTAAGCAGTTAAATTGTTCATCGAACAATATTATTTCTGATATGCCTCATACACATTTGAATAATTGAACACAGTTTTGCAATTATTAATATTTTGAAGTACAGACCTTACATTTAAATTTAGTGTTTTATTGTGACTGTTAATTAAATATTACAATATCCACGAATAAGGATATCGGTTGGGGTTCGCGGCTTGAGGTCTTGCGGATGCGGATAGCATAGTAACTGCTGACGTTGACTTTAAAATAAAATGTTTGCGTTTTTCAAACATTTCTTTCTTCTAAAACCCTGTTTTAGCTGTTACAGGCTCAACGTTCAGTCCAATTTTCATAGGAAGGTTTTTTTTAGAAAATACAATGTTTATGCGGCCAAATATTATAACAGTTTATTTTTATTAGTGTTATTTTAATTTATTATATCAATCAAAAGTGATAATTGCAGGTTACTTGTGCTAACTTAGGAATGTATACAGTCCAATTTTCATAGGAAGGCATCAAAACCCGCTTCTGTGGCAGCATGGTCTAACGCGCTACTCTCGCAGTAGACTAGCCTGCAGATGATGGGGAGATCGAGATTCGAATCTCGGTTGGGTCTACTGATGGTGGTTTTTCCAGAATGGTTACCCTCCACGTAAATGTGGGTACACTTCCTCTAAATTACATCTTCCTCATCCCTAAAACCCTTAATGTATTTAGTACATAAGCGGATAACCCGAACTGCTAGTAAAACGCGATGCTAAGACATCTATAAAATTAACTACATCTATTTTCATGTATTCATACGTCAAGTCATGTGATTTGCAGATGTCACTAATGATAGATATTATCAACAACTATAAAATAACACTAATAATAAAACGCTATAAATATAGACCACCATAAACATGTTTGTATTTTTTTTTACTTACCTTCATATCAAAATTGGACTTTGGAAGAGATCTAGTAAAGTTCCTAGTTGACAAATAAGGCCCTTCATATGAAGATTGGGTTGTAGTTAGGCTGACCGTCGGGTGGTTTCGGCATCTCCACGGAACATTCCGGACTGACACACATTTTTCATTGGAATGGGCGTGTTGGGTGTAACTTACAGTCCGCGTGGGCGCACTACTCTAGCGACCCTTTCGACTACATTCTTGTAGTCAAAATATTCAAAACTAGGGGCCGTTCGGAAAATAAATTTGTTTAGTGAACACACAACCGTTTACTTGATTGATAATGGTGATGGAAAATAAAATAAGAGGATAGGACCTATCATATAAAGTAAGATTTATTTTTAATTTCCAAAAATTAACATTCTATGATTAAACTTTCCTTAGCTTTAGATTAAAAGTTATTTTAAAATGTGGATTGATACATTCTTTTGGTATGAATGACCTTTTTAAAAAAATAGATTTTTTGTGGCTAATATTGGTAGTATTTTACTATATTTATATTATTTGTGTTATTTTGTAGGTATTGTTAATATCTACCAAATGTCACAGCTACAGGTCATATGACTTGATGTATGACTATATTAAAATTGTTTTAGTAACTTTACCCGCCTCGGTGGCGTAGTTGGCTAACGCGCTAGTCGTGTTGAGCCCGACTGCCGAGGACGGGGAGATCGAGGTTC
>CABFWB010001136.1:171610-183566 GCA_902151455.1 Timema bartmani | reverse complement strand
ATATACCTAAATGTTGACTGTCAGAAGTCAGCTGTGAACTGTCAGTCAGCACCAAAGAAGTCATGGGGCTACTGTACCTTTAGAATATTGTAACTAGACCTTTAGAATATCGTAACTGTCCTTATAAGATCGTAACAAACCTTAGAAGATCATAACTGCCTCTAGAATATAGAAGTTGCTAACTAAGTTTAGAGGCCACAGTAACTCCCAGCTAGAACCGATCAAATGGTCCAGTGTGAAACAGTCAAATGGGGCTATTACTCGTAATCATGACAACATCTCCCTCCTCCAAGTTGATGCAGTTACGCGCCTGTCCCCTGTGAGTAATGAGAATGTCCAGGAGGTATTACACCCCCCAACCCCCATCTAGGGGGCTGATTTATCGGAGCTCATTCACCCCCCCTAGCCAGTATTGATGGCGGGATTACAACACGCATTATAGTCTGAAAACCAGGGGAAGGAGGTGATCTGTCTTCTTGACAGCCTCCCGGACTCTCTGAACAGCTTCGTGGCTCAGCTGGTAGCGTGTGTCTATAGTCCTCAACTCGAGTACCGGCTATAGTAAAATGTATCAATGGGAAATTAGCTCTTTCCCCCCTCCCTTCGCTGGAGGGTGGAGGCGAGTTACCTCCGTGTGTTCACAGAGGGGTAAAGAGATACAAGATTAATACTTTTTCAGTTTTGGAAAAATTCCGATATAAATAGAGCGAGTGCATTCGAGATCTCGCAAGTTTAAACAAAATACGTTTCCACTTTAGTTTAATTTCTTCCAAGGACGTGTTAATGGCAGAAACATCAGATGAGCTATACACCCGCTTCGGTGGACGAATGGTCTAAGGTGACACGCTCGCAAAAGGCCCGATTGCTGATGACAAGGGGATTGAGGGTTAGAATCACAGTCGGGTCTACTGAGGGTAGGTTTCTCCAATATGGTTTTCCACTCTCCTTCCACGCAAATGTGGGTACACTTCCTCTTGATTCAACCTTCCTTGTCCCTAACACATAATTGTAATCAGTATATATGCGCACAACCCAGACGGGCAGTAAAAGTTGTAATAAAATAAAATAATGCGAACCATTCAAGTTCTCTCCCCATACTCACGTGTTTGACTACAGCGCTAGGCGGTTGAATGTATCACTAATACCTGCTCTTTCTATGTCAGGTGTTCGTCCGAGAGTTGATCTCGAATGCCAGTGATGCTCTCGAGAAGCTGCGTCACATGACCCTTACTGGAGAGAACCTGGAGGAAGGAACATCAAGTCGACCCCTGGAAATACACATCGCCACCGACAAGCAGCACAGGATACTCACGATACAGGTACATCTAGCACAGGATACTCGCGATACAGGTACATCTAGCACAGGATACTCATGATACAGGTACATCTAGCACAGGATACTCATGATACAGGTACATCTAGCACAGGGTACTCGCGATACAGGTACATCTAGCACAGGATACTCGCGATACAGGTACATCTAGCACAGGATACTCATGATACAGATAAGTCTAGCACAGGATACTCACGATACAGGTACATCTAGCACAGGATACTCGCGATACAGGTACATCTAGCACAGGATACTCATGATACAGATAAGTCTAGCACAGGATACTCACGATACAGGTACATCTAGCACAGGATACTCGTGATACAGATAAGTCTAGCACAGGATACTCATGATACAGGTATATCTAGCACATGATACTCATGATACAGGTACATCTAGCACAGGATACTCATGATACAGGTACATCTAGCACAGGATACTCGCGATACAGGTACATCTAGCACAGGATACTCATGATACAGATAAGTCTAGCACATGATACTCATGATACAGGTACATCTAGCACAGGATACTCGCGATACAGGTACATCTAGCACAGGATACTCATGATACAGGACGTCTAGCACAGGATACTCACGATACAGGTGTGTCTAGCACAGGATACTCACGATACAGGTGTGTCTAGCACAGGATACTCATGATACAGGTACGTCTAGCACAAGATACTCACGATACAGGTACATCTAGCACAGGATACTCATGATACAGGTACATCTAGTACAGGATACTCATGATACAGGTACGTCTAGCACAGGATACTCACGATACAGGTACGTCTAGCACAAGATACTCACGATACAACCTAGCACAGTATACTCACGTTACAGGTACGTCTAGCATAGGATACTCACAATATAGGTACGTCTAGCACAGGATACTTCAAAAAGGGTATATAAATACAATCCTTTGATAGCCAAGTGTTTTAAAATGAATGCACACTAATCTGTGTAACTACAAGGAGTATATTTGTTGTTGTGTTTCTGGTTGCAGGACACAGGGGTAGGGATGACCAAGGAGGAGCTGGTGGACAACCTGGGGACCATCGCTCGCTCTGGCTCTAAGGTAAAGTCTGATTATCTGTACTTCTACAGTTCTAGTAAAACCCAGGCCTTTTATTAAACTTTAGGAACACACGGGCTGGAAACCAGGGAGGTCGACACGTCGCTAAGCTAGTTGCTGTCCCACTCTACGAGTGAGGTCGCCACGCTGCTTAGCTAGTTGCTGTCCCGCTAGTCGTACTCTACTCTCAATTTGAACAGTCTATTTAACTTACACATCCTACACATCATACTGGCGGTCATGCAGTGTAAGGCATTACTCTCGCAATATATTAGACTGCCGATGACGGGGAGGTTGGGGTTTGAATCTTTGTCAGGTGAACTGAGGATGGTTTTCCACACTCCCAAATGCTGGTACATTTCCTCTAAATCCAACTCTCTTCATCCTTAACACATTAGCATAATTAGTTATGTTTTAGCACCGCGTCTTACTACACGTTTGGTTGTACGGATATATATACTAATTACGCTAATTTGATAGAGGTGGGGAAGATTGAATTTAAGGGAAGTGCACCTACATTTGATTGGAGGAAGAGCGGGAAATAATTGATGAAATAACGTTCTTGGTACACCCAACCGGGATTAAAGCCCTGATCTACCCGTAATCGGCAGTCCGTTCTATTGCGAGAGTGACGCCTTAGACTATTTAACCACCGAAGTGGTCACAACCTTCAATGGTTGTAATATGTGGGGACAAAAAAAACATACGGTTTTTATTATTATTATTATTATAATATGTGTACATATAATATCTATCAAAAGTGAGAGCTGCATGACTTGATGTATGAATACATGAAAGTAGATCCAGTAACTTTTCTAGCTAAGGCTCTACACATGAGAACCGTTCTGTAGTTTTGTACATGGGCGGTTTTACAGTCAACTCCTTGACTCGGGCGTTCTTTATTCCCGGTACTATCTCATCCGCTGTGGTCCATTCACAGCTTCCTTTCTTCTTTCCTCGAAGTGTCCTTCCATTAGTCCTTATGATAGATCACATCAGGACATTTAATTTACCTTCTGTCCTCTCTTCCTTTTGTGCGTAGAGCGCGCACGGGGTGGAGGGCTGAGAGAGGAGAAGAAGTCACCCAAGTCCGACTCGAATAAGAAGGAAACTTTTTGCGGCCGCCGCTGTGAAAAGTTAACTGAAACAATTTTGGTGTATTTATACGTCAGTTCATGGGATCTTCAGCTTCCACTTTTCAAACAAACAATAAATTCCATTGAAACAAATATTGACAGCTAAAAGACTCCATTCACGATGAGTTGTTGCTATTCTGAGCTGTTATGTAGATAGATAAGAAACATCTGAATTAATAGGACTGCTTGTCGTGATATTATCAGAGTAGAATGTAATATTACAATCATTAGTTTGGTAAAACATTTTCCAAGTGATGTTACTACAACCCGCTCTGGCCAAGACGAGTTGTGTTAGCAGCTCATACCAAGATGAGGCGTTCTATCAGCTCACATCAAGATTAGTCTTGTGAGTACCTAACTCCAAGATGAGCTGTGTCAGCACCACCAGGGTCGGCACCTGTACTCACCTAGCAGGTTATTGTTATCCAGCACCTGCGCTCACCTAGCAGGTTATTGTATCCAGCACCTGCGCTCACCTAGCAGGTTATTGTATCCAGCACCTGTACTCACCTAGCAGGTTATTGTATCCAGCACCTGTACTCCCCTAGCAGGTTATTGTATCCAGCACCTGTACTCACCTATCAGGTTATTGTATCCGGCGCCTGTACTCACCTAGCAGGTTATTGTATCCAGCACCTGTACTCACCTAGCAGGTTATTGTATCCAGCACCTGTACTCACCTAGCAGGTTATTGTACCCAGCACTCTGTACTCACCTAGCAGGTTATTGTATCCAGCACCTGCGCTCACCTAGCAGGTTATTGTATCCAGCACCTGTACTCCCCTCTTTGCAGGCGTTCCTGGAGCAATTGAAGGGCCAGCCCGGGTCGAGTGAAGCTTCCTCCATCATTGGTCAGTTCGGTGTGGGGTTCTACTCCAGCTTCATGGTGGCCGACCGTGTGGAAGTCTTCACCAAGAGCAGCTTTCCGGGGGCCCTCGGATACAAGTGGACCTCAGATGGGTACGTACCTCGCTAGCACCTGAATCGGATATCTCTAGGTGTCAACACTTCTGTTGTAAACTTTGATCGCGACTGGTTCTAGGACCGGGAGCTACGAGATCCAGGAAGCCGAGGGCGTGTCCCCGGGAACTAAGATAGTTCTGCACTTGAAACCAGAGAGCAGGGAGTTCAGTGACGAGGACACCATCAGAGGTAGGTACCTGACACAAACTGGGGACATCATGTGAGGTACACCAAGCGTAGTGTCCCAGACAAAAACTGGGAACATGTGAGGTACACCAGGCGTAGTGTCCCAGACACAAACTGGGAACATGTGAGGTACACCAGGCGTAGTGTCCCAGACACAAACTGGGGACGTCTTGTGAGGTACACCAGGCGTAGTGTCCCAGACATAAACTGGGGACATCATGTGAGGTACACCAGGCGTAGTGTCCCAGACACAAACTGGGGACATCTTGTGAGGTACACCAGGTGTAGTGTCCCAGACACAAACTGGGGACATCATGTGAGGTACACCAGGCATAGTGTCCCAGACACAAACTGGGGACGTCTTGTGAGGTACACCAGGCGTAGTGTCCCAGACACAAACTGGGGACGTCTTGTGAGGTACACCAAGCGTAGTGTCCCAGACACAAACTGGGGACGTCTTGTGAGGTACACCAGGCATAGTGTCCCAGACACAAACTGGGGACATCTTGTGAGGTACACCAGGTGTAGTGTCCCAGACACAAACTGGGGACGTCTTGAGAGGTACACCAGGCGTAGTGTCCCAGACACAACACTTGTACCAGTACCAGTACCAGTGGCCACACGCTCTTAACGTGTCACTCTTGTGTCGGACTGAGCTGCCGGTGACAGGGAACTCGGGGTTCAAATCCGAGTCGGGTGTATTTAAGGTTGTTCTTCCTAACTCGTTTCCCAATTTGCCTCCACCC
This sequence comes from Timema bartmani, assembly GCA_902151455.1. Lineage (NCBI taxonomy): Eukaryota > Metazoa > Arthropoda > Insecta > Phasmatodea > Timematidae > Timema > Timema bartmani. Next base: position 178,122 of record CABFWB010001136.1, on the reverse strand, counting down.
AAGTGTTTGCACATTTCCGTCAACTTGTGGTTGTTTGGCAGGTGTCATCAAGAAGTACAGCAACTTCGTGGGGTGCCCCATCTTCCTCAACGGCCAGAGGGCCAACGTCATTCAGGTGAGACTTGTGCATGCCTCAGTGGATAGAGGGACCGGGAAGCTGCGTCTACCGCTTTGGTGGCCGCATGATTCAAGGCGTCGATGGGGTTTGAATCTAGGTCGGGTAGTACTGAGAGTGGTTTTCCACTTCTACATGTAGATGTGGGTACACTTCCTTTAAATTCAACCTTACTGATCCCCTACATATAAACTGAACGGGTAGTAAGACATGGTGATAAGAAGATATTAATAAACCTTGAAATGTGACCATATACAAAGGTACCCACATCGCAGATCTATTTTGTGTATCTTAACCATCATTAACCTCTCAATCAGTGTCCCTGTGTAGGCCCTGTGGCTGGTGGACCCCAGTCAGGTACACTAACCTCTCACCCAGTTACTGTGTAGGCCCTGTGGCTGGTGGACCCCAGTCAGGTACACTAACCTCACACCCAGTGTCCCTGTGTAGGCCCTGTGGCTGATGGACCCCAAGGAGGTGACCCCGCAGATGCACGACGAGTTCTACAGGTTTGTGGGCAACACGTTCGATAAGCCTCGATTCACTCTCCACTACAGGACGGACGCCCCGCTCACACTGCGCGCTCTGCTCTACTTCCCAGAGGGGAAACCAGGTATGTTCACTTACCTACTTGTGTACCTTTGTCTCCCTGTATCAGAACAGGTTTGAATTAACTTGTCCCACACATCACAGCAAGGTCAGTCAGCAGCATAGTCTCATACTCTTCATCTCAAAAAGAGCGCTTCTTTTTTAGCACCGCGTCTTACTACCTGTTCGGGTTGTACGCTTAGAAGAGCAGTATAATGGCTCGTAAGAGCTGTACCTCGTTGTGGCCTTGGTTGAATGGTGATGTACCCGCATTTGGCTGGAGGGAGAGCGGGGAACCATTCAGGAAATAACCACCCTCATAACACCCGACCAGTATTCGTTGCTTGAAATTCCGGTTCAACGGGAGAGTGACGTGTTAGACCGTAAAAACCACTGCTGCGCGCAGGTCCCAGGATATTAAAATGGATTAATAGTTGAGTCGAAGATTGATGGAAATGAAGTCTGCAGGGAAAAGACCGCAAGAGGGACCAAGAAAGAGATGAGAGGAGCAGATAACAGCAAGTGTGTGAGTGAAGGGAAAAAGAATGGTAGAAAGAAAGAGGGAGGTAGCTTTGGTGGCCGCACGGTCTAAGGTGTTACCATCGCAATAGACTAGACTGTCGAAGACGGGGAGATCGCGGTTAAATCTCGGCCGGGTGTACTGAGGGTGGTTTTTCATAAATGGTTTTCAAGTCTTCCTCCACTCAAATGCGGGTACACCTCCTTTAAATTCAACCTAACTAATCCCTAACACATTAGTGTGATTAGTACATAGGCGTATAACCTGAACGGGTTGATAAAAAGAAGGTTAGAGGAAGATGGAGGCATTTTACTAAACTGACCTGGTCACAGGCTGAAACGGTTCATGATGAACAGGAGTAGTAGTTGTATGCAAGTTTGTTCCGTTTGCCTGGACTGGGACATTTTGTAAGTCGTGCGATGTTTGCAGGCCTGTTTGAGATGAACAGAGAGAGTGATACCGGTGTTGCCCTCTACAGCCGTAAGGTCCTTATCAAGAGCAAGACCGACAATATCCTGCCCAAGTGGCTCCGCTTCGTCAAGGGTGAGTCATAGACATGTCTCTCAACAAAGTGCTTGTCCAAACAGAACCTCTTTTACTAACTTGTTGTTGTTTGTTTCCCTCCCCTCCTTCCAGGCGTTGTCGACTCTGAAGATATTCCACTAAACCTGAGTCGGGAACTGCTCCAGAACAGCGCCCTAATTCGGTGAGCATTCGATTGTTTTCAGGAGTGCGTGAGGTCGATATGCAAGGACACTTTGAAACCGTCTTTAACACTGGGGGTTAGCATACTTTGGGTTTTAAGCTCTCTCTCCAGTCTAATGCTGAAGGAACTACTTAATATTGGCCTCATTCACTTCCGTTAGGTGTGATTGTTTAAATGAATGGTAGATTGTACAGTTACTAGAGACTAAACATTGTGGGCTATTAGCACTCAGGACTACACATGTAAGGAACTGAGAATCCATCCGGCCAAGAAGTGTTATGACCGGACTATAGGACCGCTCACACCTGGCGAATTGTAGCGCGGTGACCAGAAAAATATTGTTTCCACATATTTAAATGAACTCCACCCCTAAACAAATTGAAGTGAAGCAAATTCTTCACAGAGAATATTTTCTTCAGTTCGGCAGTGTCGCCGGGTGAAGTTTTGTGTCATTGGTAATTTCGGGGCAAGTTTGAGGACTCTCTGCAAATCATTGTGGGTGCTATCGCCGAGCGAGACTGAAAATATTTGTTAGCTTGCGTGTAAGTGTTCAAGTTGTGTGGTTTGTTTGGAGAGTGAAGATACGATGGATGAGAAAAAACTAATTACTTTAGTTAGAAAATAGCAATTAAGTTGACTTGCATTTTTTTTTTTAATCTTACAGTTTATATAAAAAAAACTATGGCTTCATCTTGCAAGCAAGCTAAACTGACTGAAAGGCCACCGCAGTACAAGCATTTATTTATATTTTGTTACATTGTATCTACTTTCATGTTGTTAAAATAATTTTGAAAGAAAAACAGAACATTTTGGTTCGTCTTAAATTCAAAACCACTGCATTACGACTTTCTTCTTCTCATAAATGAGGGTCCACAAAACCACAATTTTATTCAACAAGGTGTGAGCAATCCTTAACGTTTTCAATGTTCCGCCTATGAAGGATTTGTGTTACGAAGAGTGCCACAGCTCTTTCATTTCATTTATGAAAGGTTGTACTAGAAATATCTGTCATTTTTATCTTTGTGTGCTGTTAGAGAGGAATGCTCTCATTCTAATGAAACGATACACTTCTACCCTATCTGTCGGCTAACAACAGAACTAGCTTTGCTGCTCTTGGCACTTTCCACGTTAGAAGGTAGAGCCGATTAGATGGACTCTTGGAACTTTTAATGTTTAGAAGGTGAAGTCGATTAGATCGACGCATAGAACTTTTAATGTTAGAAGGCAAAGCCGATTAGATGGACTCTTGGAACTTAATGTTAGAAGGTGAAGTTGATTAGATCGATGCATAGAACTTTTAATGTTAGAAGGCAGAGCCGATTAGATCAACGCCTAGTACTTTTAATGTTGGAAGGCGAAGTCTATTATATTGACACATAGTACTTTTAATGTTGGAAGGCAAAACCGATCAGATTGACTCTTGGAACTAAAAGATTTAAGACCTTGGCACGTTGCGTCACTCAAACTGTGCATTCTTGTTGCAGCAAGCTGCAGAGAGTCCTGACCAATAGGCTGCTGCGTTTCCTTCACGACAAATCGACTAAGGAGCAGGAGCAGTTTGATCTGTTCTACAAAGACTACAGTCCCTTTCTCAAGGAGGGCATCGTAATGTCCCAAGAGCAGGTTGAGAAGGTCAGGATTCTTCGCTAGCCCAACCTTTTGACTTTGCTTAAAAACAACAATTCCGGCTTTGAGAAATTACGAAGCTTCCCCAATAAAAATATTTAGAGCTAAAATACTCATCTTATGTTCAACTGTCCGAGCTCTTACCCTGAAAGGTAGTACTCTTACCTTGATTGATTACACCATGGTCCTAACCTGTAAGCTATACCATAGTGGAACAATACAAGGTAAGCTTTCTACCTTTCAGGCTGAAGGCAGGGTACGTTACAAATCATTAATAATATGAAAAATTCTGTAACAATTAAATTGTGAGTTGTGAAAGTGACTTGAATTATCGTATTAGAATTAAATATTTCAAACAATTGTGCATTAAAAAAACTCCATGGCATCATCCCTCAAGCCATACATGCCGAGCGGTGGTCGTCTGTCGGCGAAACCACAGCTAACCCTCTGGCCATTAATCTCGGTTTCCTAGACTGGAGCTGCCACTCTTCGTTTGAGTAGCAACCCACTAATTGTCCTCGTGAGGCTAGGTTCACCCACTGCTTCTCAGAACAATCTAGAAGCTCCGAGGATCGAACCTGGAACCTTTGTATCTGTAGCCAAGAACTCTGACCACTAGTCCACAGAAGCAATCATTGTGTATAACATACTTTTTAAATTTTTATAACACATAAAATTTAAATAAATAAGCATAATATAAACTTTTTTTTCTGAGTATAAAACAATTAAAGATATATATTCAAACTTCTCTTGAGCTTCGGGACTACCCCAATACACAGTAGACCTTGCTAGGCCGAATAATTGGGACAGAAGCGTGTTCTTACCAGCGAAAACTCGAACCAAGCAGGAGAGGACGGACAGGTCTGTAGTGGGACAGAAGCGTGTTCTTACCAGCGAAAACTCGAACCAAGCAGGAGAGGACGGACAGGTCTGTAGTGGGACAGATATTTGCAGTTTAAAAAGTTCTATAAAACTTTAGGGGTGTGTGAAATTTAAAAAAAACTTCGACTTTGCTTTGAATATTCATTCGATTGGAGAGAAAATTTTTGAATTGAACAGTTTACAAAGCTTCACCAAAAGTTAATGTTAACACACACACACATATTTTTTTTATGTTGTTATTTCCATCACAAATTAGTGTTAGTGTAAAGAAAAATTTAATTATATTACATGTTGTGATAGTAAATTAATTTATCATTTTAAGAGTAAATATATTAATTATTATGTTTGAAATATAGCATTTTGTAAATTATTTTTAATACCTAAATTTATATAGCTATGCAAAGTATAATATTTGTATCCAACATTAAACTTTTTTTTAAATGTTCTAACTTCGATTCGACTTTGTTTCGAATTGTTCGCACAATCCTACTTAGTTTGGGTTTTCTCCTTGCGTTTTTTTCAAAAAATTAGGAAGCAATAAAAGGAAGGGCTTAATTCGGGTGTCCCTTCTGTTTTCGGCTGTTCCTTTTGAACTTTCCCTGCCCTTTAAACCTTTGGGATAAAAGGGGGGGTCTGAACTGTAGACAGGAAGGACCCCTAATAATAACTGTTGTTGATGATGATGATGTTGTTTTTCAAAATTTGTGTTTGGATCATCCAGAATTTCGGACTACCGAAGTTCAATCTAACGGAGTTTTACTGTATTTGATTCGAGTTTGTTTTACATTGAAAGATCTTATGGGCTCCTTGTCTAATGAAACAACAACAATTTGTTTATCTCTGGACTTGTTTCAACAGCAAGGACTCGCTCTAACTCACCGCCGGGTCTTGTGTTTCAGGAGGAGATAGCCAAGCTGTTGAGGTTCGAGTCTTCGCGGTGCTCCCCAGGCGAGAGGGTGAGCCTACCCCAGTACATCAGTCGACTAGCGGAGGGTCAGAAGGACGTGTTCTACCTAGCCGCTCCCAGGTGAAGAAGAAACTGTCCCCCACCCCATCTCTACGTCTCAAAGGAGCGTCTCGCTACCGGTTTGGGTTGTACGCATATGTAGTGTACCGACTAGTGTCAAGGATGAGAGAGGGTTGAATTTAGAGGAAGTGTACCTGTAATTGTGGGAAGGAGAGTGGGGAAACCATTTAGGAAAAATCATCTTCAGTACACCAGGCCGAGATTCGAGCCATGATATCCTCGTCGACAGTCAAGTCTATTATGAAAGTGACGAACTTAGACCATTCAATCGTCGAAGGGGGTGAAATTCAGAATGTTTCTTTTTAACTTTTATCTCTGCTTCATTTTCTATCATTCTCTCATATTTGTTTAATCTATCAAGACTTTTAAACCCAAAGTTTGGTTTGATGTGCTTCCTTGACCAACCGTTAGCGGCGCGCGCACTCGGCCCTTTGGCTTGGTTATTGACGCCCGCTCCATCTGGGTACTAAGGAAGCTCGGAAAGTGTGGTCTGTTGTCTTGCGCACTGAATTTCTATGTGCGAATTAGAAATTTCCTGCGAATTTGGCAGGGAAGGCATCTCGTATCACGCCTCTTAAAGGATCTTTTACATTCAACAGTCGACCTGAGACCGACAGCTTTACTGCCCCACCACAGCAAGCTGTGCTACAGATTTTTATTGCTCAGTAAATATCCCTCAGCCTCATTCGGGCTATAATCTACATACTTTGGCTCCTGAGCCGAGCACTTTACCCTAATTTCATCGAGACCAACATTTATTTAATGATATATTATATTTTGAAGGTGCAGGAAAGTTGGATAGAAACATATAAAAGGAACAAACACGTTATGGCTTTTACAATGAAAAGAACAACACAGTTCACACTTTACACTGCTGCCACTGGACAAAGGTGATGGCTGCCTTTTAAATATAATGGACCATTACCAGTTACCACCCAATCTCCCAACCTAGATTACATTCTATCTGAATTCTGAACTCATCAAGGGGTCGTGTAAAACACGCAACTTAACTTTCTAAAAGAAGAAACAAAAATAAAAGGGGGGGGGG
>CABFWB010001136.1:79745-117087 GCA_902151455.1 Timema bartmani | reverse complement strand
CTCTGGCAATGTTGATGTTTTATTTGGTCGGGATTGTGCAGTATTATCCTGTGTGTGTGTTTAGAGCACATAACAATTATTTTTAAACAACAATGCCTAGAGTGTGATTGTGGTTTACAGATGGAGTGTGTCTTCTACTTGGCTCACCGACCACAAGGTCACATTTCCTCCAAAACTACAACATTTCTACCTCAATTTCCGGCGCATCAAGTGCAGGAGCTTTAGTTTATGCCGGGATCACGATCAACTTAACGTAACGTTCACTTAAAGTTAACTTAACGTATATATGATCACGATTCACATAATTAACGTAACAACTCGAGCCAAACATCTTCATTCTCGAGTATGATTTGTGATTTGTACTAGTTTTACAGTGATGATCTGTGAATATTTACAGTTTTCAATCAATATAATAAATATCTATTACAAAACTTTTTTGATAAATTTAGCTTTCCTATCTTAGTTTAATTATTTTGTTTCAATGTCTGATCACTAGAATTTACGCTAAAGAGTAAACATTGGTTATAAAACCAACAAATGAGTTACTAAATAGCCCTGTTGACGTCACTCGCATAATGATTGGCTGGCTAGATCACGTGATACCCTTCAAGTAACGTTCACTTAAAGTAAAAGACCTCCCAGGACATCTTTACGTTAAGTTAACTGCATCGTGATCGCCTCCATTTAAACACACGAGGAGGTCCTTTACGTTAAGTTACGTTAAGTTAACTTTAAGTTAACGCTAAGTTGATCGTGATCCCGGCATTACTACGAAAACACGGATAGTTGGTTGTAAGTAAAATAAACTTCGTAGAGAGAGAAAACATTTTAAAAAAAAGGGGGGAAAATATTTTATTTACATTGTTACGTTTTTAAACATGTATTCTAAAAAATGGTTTTAATCTGACAGTGGTTGACCTCAGTGGTCTTGGAGGTAAAGTGCTCGCCGCAGGACCCAATGTTCATGGGTTCAAACCCAGCCGTGGTCAACGGATTTTTCTCAAGCGATAAAAAATCTGTAGCACAACTTCCTTCGGAGAGGAAGTAAATCCATAGGTCCCATGTCGATTATGGCATGTAAAAGAACCCTGGAAGGTGTGTGAAAATACCTTTCCCGTCAAAATTAGTGGTCCTTTTTTGCTCTCGCTCATAGAAATTCTCGTGTCCTGATATAATCAATCAGTCGGTTTGGAAAGTAAACGTTAAACACATCAAATAAATAAAATCTTAGAATATCGGTTTTGAGAATAAATTCCAAAGTCACAAATAAAATATCTAATCGGGTAAGAGCGTTTAAAGAGTGTTATCACTAATGATCCCATTTCAAATGATAAGGGCAGCTTATGCCAAGCCCGTTAGAGGCAGTCCAATATCTTTGATCTTACCGAGGTATGTGATGAATACACACAACTACGCTGTACCCCGAAATGTAGCAGTCCCACCCTGACTGATTATACTATGACCCTATCTGACAAGCTACACCATATTGGAATCATTAAGGTAATATTGTGCCTTCAAGGGTAGATGGAGCGAACAGCCATTGATGGTTGAACACAATGGCGCCACAGTGGAAATTCATCTGAATAAATCATGCACGATATCAGGAGATGGCTGTGACACCTTTTAGCCTTCCAATACAGGACTATTGTTTAGGAGTAGCAATCTCACGCGAGCAAGTCCACACATCGTTTTAAACGAGCATCGTTGTTGGCTATGTACTATTTTGTTGCTTCCTCCAAACAACTGCTACCTTACAGTAACTCCAAGTATTCATCTGGACCATTTCCATAGGCACTGCCTCCAACAGCTTGCTACCTTACAGTAACTCCAAGTATTCATCTGGACCACTTCCACAGGCACTGCCTCCAACAGCTGCTACCTTACAGTAACGCCAAGTATTCATCTGGACCACTTCCACAGGCACTGCCTCCAACAGCTGATACCTTAAAGTAGCTCCAAGTATTCATCTGGACCACTTCCACAGGCACTGCCTCCAACAGCTGCTACCTAACAGTAACTTCCAAGTATTCATCTGGACCACTTCCACAGGCACTGCCTCCAACAGCTGCTACCTTACAGTAACTCCAAGTATTCATCTGGTGAAAACTATCCATTATTCTCCAGCACGATATGAGAACACAGGAGTTTCGCAGCCAACAAGACGGAAGATAACGAATCTCATAGTTTGGCTCATTTTCAATCGAAGGTTCAGCCTCTTCATACGACAACAAGAAGTGAGGTCTGGTTCACTATCCATAGCTCAGACTACCAAACACTCACCATCTTACCCATCCAGACCATACAGTTGTGATTTCATTACCAAACCACTGCCAATAATAATAATAATAATAATAATAATCAGCCCTGATAATAGTTTGAACAAAACGGAGTACTTTGAGATTGCACGCTACCAGCAGAGCACCAACGTTTTCAATTTTTGTAGGGCTGGGGCTAAAATTAACTTGTGGTACCCACACAAATGAAGTTGTGTCCACTTTATAAAACAGAGCAGTGGCGTGCGGTAAATTCTGGACAAAGGGAAGCAATGAGTCTACAATAAAGGGGGTCTGATGGACGCTAGTTTAATAGGAAGCTCACACTGTTTTTTTTTATATGGTTAAAAGTATTTTGGGGAAGAAGGAAAGAGGGATGACCCAAACTATGTCTGGAATAAAACAAAATAATTGGTTATCTTAGAAATATTACTCAATCATTAAATTATATATAAATATATATTTAAATAATAACTGTAGTTTTAACTCAAATAAAATAAATAAATAATAATGGTCAATTTTCGATTGCCGAAGTTTTCTCTTGGGTTATGGCCTGCAAATGAGTATGACCTTTGGCCTGCCTTATAATAGCTTTGAATCTGGATTTATTCTACACGCCATTATCATTAGTAAATAGTAAGAGGTCACTCATATACTTTTCCGACAACCCATCACACCGATAATTACAATACACTTTCATAGAATTGAATATTGAAACGTCAAAGTTTTCTTAATATATATATATATATATATATATATATATATAGGTTGCTTGAAGAGAGTGGCTCAAAAATTTTGGATGAAAAACTATGCTTAGAAATATTACTTATGAATTTTGACCCAGCAGCCCTTCTCTTCCACCGCTGCACTTGTTGACGCACTCGTCATTCTACTACTGCACTTGTTGACGCACTCGTCATTCTACTACTGCACTTGTTGACGCACTCGTCATTCTACTGCTGCACTTGTTGACGCACTCGTCATTCTACTACTGCACTTGTTGACGCACTCGTCATTCTACTGCTGCACTTGTTGAAGCACTCGTCATTCTACTACTGCACTTGTTGACGCACTCGTCATTCTACTACTGTACGCAAAGAAACAAACCGCTTCCCTTGGAGGATCAAACAAGCGTCAATATTCTGTAAGATAAAACTAAACTTACTGTAATTTGATGATAAATACATTCTTTTGTATTAGAGTGACCATAATTATATCTAAAAACAATAAATATACAGTAAAACCTTGGATTGCGTGCATAATTCGTTTCGTAAACGTGTTCGTAATACAAAACACTCGTATATCAAAGTGGATGTCCCCCATAAGAAATAATGGAAACTCAGATGATTCGTCCCACAACCCAAAAAATATTTAATCTAAGAATGATTAATACCTCTTTTTTTTCGTTATTTAAATGTAACTGTACTGTAATCCAATTTATTAAATTTAATGGTGGCTGGTGTGAGGTGGACGAGAGAGATGATAGGAGGAGGTGGGTTATTGTTTAGGACGACTTCCACTGTCACTAACAGAATCATCGCTATATGTTGGCTAACTCAAATATTTTTCTTTTTGTGCGACTTTAACAAAGAACCTATCCAATGACACTGCTCGGCAAACAAATCGTAACCGTAGTACTACTCGTATTGCAAGATATCGCTCGTTTATCAAGTTAAAATTTATTGAAATTTTTGTTCGTCTTACAAAACACTCGCAGACCAAGTTACTCGCAATCCAAGGTTTTACTGTAGCTAAAAACAACCTTAAAAATAAGGTTTTAGCAGGATTAAACGTTCGATTAAACACCTATCAATATAGTAAACTGAGAAACTCATGCGCTAACACTCGTGGTGACTCGCCTAGGGAAACGCTGCTTCCCTTTCCCCGATGAGGGCCGGACAGACCCGAAAATAAACGATCACCGAAATACAGAACGAGGAGACCAGCAGGTTGGCCGGAGTCTGAGAAAGAACTGTTTGCTCTAAGAAAGAAAAGTTGCCACCTCAACTCAGTCTACTTGCTGGAGATGTTTCTAATTATAATGATAGGTTTAAACTTTATTATACTCTTATTTTCTTTATTCCATTTTTATTTTAGGTAAGCATTGCTTCCCTTGCTTCCATCGAATAAACGCCACCGAAATAGAGTTCAGTGCTTCTGACAAATTTGCGAAGAAATTTGATGGAAAACTGCTTTGATCAAAACTAAAGAATCAGAAGGAATCCCCCAAACATTTGCTCATTTCAACTATTTGAATGGGGTGGGCTGACCTCAAACCTCCATTCCCACTGACACACCTCATAAACTACAACCATTCAACGAAAATATTCAAACAAAATATATTGATTCATAATTTGGGCCTTTCAGAAGCCAAACGGATCAAATCCATCTTTTGAAAAAACAATAAAGACTTAAGTGCCTGAGTCCGTGATTAACGTGGAGCTTTTCAGAAACCAAAACGACCAACTCCAAGACTTATCATCCTATCAAGAGGTGGCAGCACTATATATGGCTTTTGAATGTAGTTAATCCTACTCAGGTAGTGAATACAAACCAATTTCTCCATTTTTTGTTTTGTAGAGTTGATCATTTAGGCTTTTAGAGGCTGAATTTTTGGTAATATCTATGATCAACTTCACGGAAAGTCGGTTTTACTTATAAACAAAGTCCTGGATTATAAAGCCCGATTCTACCACACATAAGAGAGTTCCTCTTACGAGCAAGATGGCATCTCTCCGGCCCTATCATGCTCAGGAGGAACGTGGCCCAGAGGGAAAGGGTGTTTGCCCGATTCTACCACACATAAGAGAGTTCCTCTTACGAGCAAGATGGCATCTCTCCGGCCCTATCATGCTCAGGAGGAACGAGGCCCAGAGGGAAAGGGTGTTTGCCCGATTCTACCACACATAAGAGAGTTCCTCTTACGAGCAAGATGGCATCTCTCCGGCCCTATCATGCTCAGGAGGAACGAGGCCCAGAGGGAAAGGGTGTTTGCCCGATTCTACCACACATAAGAGAGTTCCTCTTACGAGCAAGATGGCATCTCTCCGGCCCTATCATGCTCAGGAGGAACGAGGCCCAGAGGGAAAGGGTGTTTGCCCGATTCTACCACACATAAGAGAGTTCCTCTTACGAGCAAGATGGCATCTCTCCGGCCCTATCATGCTCAGGAGGAACGAGGCCCAGAGGGAAAGGGTGTTTGCCCGATTCTACCACACATAAGAGAGTTCCTCTTACGAGCAAGATGGCATCTCTCCGGCCCTATCATGCTCAGGAGGAACGAGGCCCAGAGGGAAAGGGTGTTTGCCCGATTCTACCACACATAAGAGAGTTCCTCTTACGAGCAAGATGGCATCTCTCCGGCCCTATCATGCTCAGGAGGAACGAGGCCCAGAGGGAAAGGGTGTTTGCCCGATTCTACCACACATAAGAGAGTTCCTCTTACGAGCAAGATGGCATCTCTCCGGCCCTATCATGCTCAGGAGGAACGAGGCCCAGAGGGAAAGGGTGTTTGCCCGATTCTACCACACATAAGAGAGTTCCTCTTACGAGCAAGATGGCATCTCTCCGGCCCTATCATGCTCAGGAGGAACGAGGCCCAGAGGGAAAGGGTGTTTGCCCGATTCTACCACACATAAGAGAGTTCCTCTTACGAGCAAGATGGCATCTCTCCGGCCCTATCATGCTCAGGAGGAACGAGGCCCAGAGGGAAAGGGTGTTTGCCCGATTCTACCACACATAAGAGAGTTCCTCTTACGAGCAAGATGGCATCTCTCCGGCCCTATCATGCTCAGGAGGAACGAGGCCCAGAGGGAAAGGGTGTTTGCCCGATTCTACCACACATAAGAGAGTTCCTCTTACGAGCAAGATGGCATCTCTCCGGCCCTATCATGCTCAGGAGGAACGAGGCCCAGAGGGAAAGGGTGTTTGCCCGATTCTACCACACATAAGAGAGTTCCTCTTACGAGCAAGATGGCATCTCTCCGGCCCTATCATGCTCAGGAGGAACGAGGCCCAGAGGGAAAGGGTGTTTGCCCGATTCTACCACACATAAGAGAGTTCCTCTTACGAGCAAGATGGCATCTCTCCGGCCCTATCATGCTCAGGAGGAACGAGGCCCAGAGGGAAAGGGTGTTTGCCCGATTCTACCACACATAAGAGAGTTCCTCTTACGAGCAAGATGGCATCTCTCCGGCCCTATCATGCTCAGGAGGAACGAGGCCCAGAGGGAAAGGGTGTTTGCCCGATTCTACCACACATAAGAGAGTTCCTCTTACGAGCAAGATGGCATCTCTCCGGCCCTATCATGCTCAGGAGGAACGAGGCCCAGAGGGAAAGGGTGTTTGCCCGATTCTACCACACATAAGAGAGTTCCTCTTACGAGCAAGATGGCATCTCTCCGGCCCTATCATGCTCAGGAGGAACGAGGCCCAGAGGGAAAGGGTGTTTGCCCGATTCTACCACACATAAGAGAGTTCCTCTTACGAGCAAGATGGCATCTCTCCGGCCCTATCATGCTCAGGAGGAACGAGGCCCAGAGGGAAAGGGTGTTTGCCCGATTCTACCACACATAAGAGAGTTCCTCTTACGAGCAAGATGGCATCTCTCCGGCCCTATCATGCTCAGGAGGAACGAGGCCCAGAGGGAAAGGGTGTTTGCCCGATTCTACCACACATAAGAGAGTTCCTCTTACGAGCAAGATGGCATCTCTCCGGCCCTATCATGCTCAGGAGGAACGAGGCCCAGAGGGAAAGGGTGTTTGCCCGATTCTACCACACATAAGAGAGTTCCTCTTACGAGCAAGATGGCATCTCTCCGGCCCTATCATGCTCAGGAGGAACGAGGCCCAGAGGGAAAGGGTGTTTGCCCGATTCTACCACACATAAGAGAGTTCCTCTTACGAGCAAGATGGCATCTCTCCGGCCCTATCATGCTCAGGAGGAACGAGGCCCAGAGGGAAAGGGTGTTTGCCCGATTCTACCACACATAAGAGAGTTCCTCTTACGAGCAAGATGGCATCTCTCCGGCCCTATCATGCTCAGGAGGAACGAGGCCCAGAGGGAAAGGGTGTTTGCCCGATTCTACCACACATAAGAGAGTTCCTCTTACGAGCAAGATGGCATCTCTCCGGCCCTATCATGCTCAGGAGGAACGAGGCCCAGAGGGAAAGGGTGTTTGCCCGATTCTACCACACATAAGAGAGTTCCTCTTACGAGCAAGATGGCATCTCTCCGGCCCTATCATGCTCAGGAGGAACGAGGCCCAGAGGGAAAGGGTGTTTGCCCGATTCTACCACACATAAGAGAGTTCCTCTTACGAGCAAGATGGCATCTCTCCGGCCCTATCATGCTCAGGAGGAACGAGGCCCAGAGGGAAAGGGTGTTTGCCCGATTCTACCACACATAAGAGAGTTCCTCTTACGAGCAAGATGGCATCTCTCCGGCCCTATCATGCTCAGGAGGAACGAGGCCCAGAGGGAAAGGGTGTTTGCCCGATTCTACCACACATAAGAGAGTTCCTCTTACGAGCAAGATGGCATCTCTCCGGCCCTATCATGCTCAGGAGGAACGAGGCCCAGAGGGAAAGGGTGTTTGCCCGATTCTACCACACATAAGAGAGTTCCTCTTACGAGCAAGATGGCATCTCTCCGGCCCTATCATGCTCAGGAGGAACGAGGCCCAGAGGGAAAGGGTGTTTGCCCGATTCTACCACACATAAGAGAGTTCCTCTTACGAGCAAGATGGCATCTCTCCGGCCCTATCATGCTCAGGAGGAACGAGGCCCAGAGGGAAAGGGTGTTTGCCCGATTCTACCACACATAAGAGAGTTCCTCTTACGAGCAAGATGGCATCTCTCCGGCCCTATCATGCTCAGGAGGAACGAGGCCCAGAGGGAAAGGGTGTTTGCCCGATTCTACCACACATAAGAGAGTTCCTCTTACGAGCAAGATGGCATCTCTCCGGCCCTATCATGCTCAGGAGGAACGAGGCCCAGAGGGAAAGGGTGTTTGCCCGATTCTACCACACATAAGAGAGTTCCTCTTACGAGCAAGATGGCATCTCTCCGGCCCTATCATGCTCAGGAGGAACGAGGCCCAGAGGGAAAGGGTGTTTGCCCGATTCTACCACACATAAGAGAGTTCCTCTTACGAGCAAGATGGCATCTCTCCGGCCCTATCATGCTCAGGAGGAACGAGGCCCAGAGGGAAAGGGTGTTTGCCCGATTCTACCACACATAAGAGAGTTCCTCTTACGAGCAAGATGGCATCTCTCCGGCCCTATCATGCTCAGGAGGAACGAGGCCCAGAGGGAAAGGGTGTTTGCCCGATTCTACCACACATAAGAGAGTTCCTCTTACGAGCAAGATGGCATCTCTCCGGCCCTATCATGCTCAGGAGGAACGAGGCCCAGAGGGAAAGGGTGTTTGCCCGATTCTACCACACATAAGAGAGTTCCTCTTACGAGCAAGATGGCATCTCTCCGGCCCTATCATGCTCAGGAGGAACGAGGCCCAGAGGGAAAGGGTGTTTGCCCGATTCTACCACACATAAGAGAGTTCCNAATATTTGGTTGGAGTTGGGGCGATAATTTCTCTATGAGCAATGTTTAGTTGGAGCTGTGGCGATAATTTCTCTATGAGCAATATTTGGTTGGAGTTGGGGCGATAATTTCTCTATGAGCAATATTTGGTTGGAGTTGGGGCGATAATTTCTCTATGAGCAATGTTTAGTTGGAGCTGTGGCGATAATTTCTCTCTGGGCAATGTTTGGTTGGAGTTGGGGCGATAATTTCTCTATGAGCAATGTTTTGTTAAAGCTGGGGAGATAATTTCTCTATGAGCAATGTTTAGTTGGAGTTGGGGGGATAAGTTCTCTCTGGGGGAATGTTTGGTTGGAGATGGAGGGATAAGTTCTCTCTGGGCAATATTTGGTTGGAGTTGGGGCGATAATTTCTCTCTGGGAAATGTTTAGTTGGAGCTGGGGGGATAAGTTCTCTCTGGGCAATATTTGGTTGGAGTTGGGGTGATAATTTCTCTCTGGGAAATGTTTAGTTGGAGTTGGGGGGATAAGTTCTCTCTGGGCAATATTTGGTTGGAGTTGGGGCGATAATTTCTCTCTGGGAAATGTTTAGTTGGAGTTGGAGGGATAAGTTCTCTCTGGGCAATATTTGGTTGGAGTTGGGGCAATAATTTCTCTATAGGGGAATGTTTGGTTGGAGTTGGGGCGATAATTTCTCTATGGGGGAATGTTTGGTTGGAGTTGGGGCGATAATTTCTCTCTGGGCAATATTTGGTTGGAGTTGGGGCGATAATTTCTCTATGGGGGAATGTTTGGTTGGAGTTGGGGCGATAATTTCTCTCTGGGCAATATTTGGTTGGAGTTGGGGCGATAATTTCTCTCTGGGCAATGTTTAGTTGGAGTTGGAGCGATAATTTTTCTATGGGGGAATGTTTGGTTGGAGTTGGGGCGATAATTTCTCTCTGGGCAATATTTGGTTGGAGTTGGGGCGATAATTTCTCTATGGGGGAATGTTTGGTTGGAGCTGGTGTGATAAATTTTCCACTCTCTCTCTCCACGAAAATGTGGTTACACTTCCTCTAAATCAACCTTATTCATCCCTTACATGATGGTGTAATTAGTACACATGCATCTAAACCGAACGATTACTAGTAATACGCGGTGACAAAAATAAAAGTATCTTTAAAAACTTAATTTTTTTGCTACTGATATTCTCAAAACTAGACAGGACAGAAGTTTACGAACCGGTTCAAAGATGGCGCAAAGTTTCCCGTGGATTAATCTCAGATTATTATCAACGGTCAGTAGATGGCGTTGTCAGGCCAATACTTACAGAGCTGTTAAGGACTCTTTATCTCGGAGCGATTTGAGCAATATCGCGAGTGTTGACAGGCAGTTGATTGCCGCCAAGTGCCATCGATAATCCCTTTCTTTTGAAACAATCGAACAGGCTGTTGATAAAACTCGGTGTAGTTCTTGTATGTGGCCGATAGAGACCACTGGAATCTCGCACGAGGGGAAGATAATATTTTATATACTATGGGCATTTTCTAGTCCAGACTAACAAAGATAAGCAGAAATTCCCGCGCATTTTCATACGCCAAGTCATGTAAGCATGCAGCTGTAGCTTGTGATATATATATATATATATATATTCATAACTAGGGGTGAGTGAAGTTTCTAAATGTTGAAGTCTAAGCTCAAATCTCCTTCGCTTTGACAACCACAAGAATAACCTTCGCATCGTAAAAACTTTTATATTATGAACACATTTGAGATATCTCCCTAAATATGACATATCTCAAGAGTAATCATAATTTTTACAACAGTCAATAAACAGTATTTTAACACGGACTGGTCATTAAATGACTTCTGTGACGTAAGCAGAGATAAATTCAGATATGTCAGCATTAAATAAAAATACAGTGGACTAATAATTAAGTAAAATGCTTTCAATGTTTGTATCTTTTTAAAGTTTCTTTACTCCTTATATTATCTTAATATGAACCTTGTTTCTTTTGCAGCTGTCAACAAAGGTTCAATGATGTGGATTNGGTGATAAAGGGGCGGGGTGGGGTTTACCCGGGGGCCCCCCCCCCCCCCCCACTCTCCACCTGACCTAGGCGTATTGGAATGACGTCACTACGCCCTTGGACAGTGGGCTGCACTGACAAGGACTCGAACCCAGCCCGCAAGTGGGTCAGACGCGGCATGGACCTGGATTCTACCCCGCGCGGTCAAACTTTCTCTTTGCCAAAGAAATCAAATTATCTTGCAAACCTTTGCTACTGACGGCTCGAGATGTCTTGAGACTAGCAATATTACCAGCCTCTACCACTGATGGCTTGAGATTATCTTGAGACTAGCAATGTTGTAAACCTCTACTACTGACGGCCCGAGGTGTCTTGAGACTAGCAATATTGTCAGCCTCTGCTACTGATGACCCACGATGGCTTGAGACTAGTAATATTGCCGGCCCCTTGGCGTGACTAATGAACCCACCCAAACTTTTTTCTTCTTGAAAAAAAAACCTTAATTAAATATAATCTCTTGATTGAAACTCACTAATGTCAACCCTTGTGAGAAAAAATAACTTATTTTGTTTCGTAAAACTATATAGTTAATAAACAGTGTTGTCAAAAGCTTCTAATAAAATACTTCTTTAAGTATGGCTGTATAGTTGGTTTTTCATGACTTATTTAAAGAAAAAAATGTACTATAGGCCTAGTGCATGAGATAATAAACTAAAATATATTATTTTCACAATATTATCTTCTTATTACTGAACATCATACGACATCAATGTCTTTATAACTTAGAGAAATGGCCAGACAAAATATTAGTTTCATAATAAAACGTTTTTATTTTGTAAACACAACTGTCTTCATAGGCCTGTCACCAGTTTACTTTTTTTTTTTTAAAGTGAAGGCAATATTTTAGAAACTCTCACTTGTAGATGGTTTTCAAGGGCACTACAGACGGCACTTAAAAAAAATCCAATCGATTATTTATATAATTTAATATTTTGATTACATAAAACCTGCCTAAAAGAAAAAACCAGAATTGTTGTGAAATTTTTGATTGCCAAATTTGACATGTGCTCAATATAATTATTATGTGGGCTTTCAGATCGTATGATTTGACGTATGGACACATGAAATAAGTTTTGGTAGCTTTTAATAGCTGTCAGATTAGTGGTAAACGTAAGGGTATCGGGGCTTGGCTTACCTTTCCCAGTTCAAGGTTTGCAGACGATGGAGGCTTACCTTGGCTGACGACAGGCTACAGCAGGAAAGAATGAGGAAAATGGGGGTATTTCAGCGGAGCCTCTAGAAACTTCCACTGTTTCTTACTAAAAGAAGTTAACTTTAATGCGTGTTACGCTCAATCCACCAAAATAAAACCATCCATTGGGCAATTCCACATTACGGGCATTATATGATCTCTACTCTATATAGACTTGTCTATCACTCAATAAAAACACAACCCTCCTTCATTACCCCTTACAGCCCTACTTAATTACCCCTTATAGCCTTCCCTCATTATCCCTTACAACCTTCCCTCATTATCCCTTACAGCCTTCCCTCATTATTCCTTATAGCCTTCCCTCATTATCCCTTACAGCCTTCCCTCATTATCTTTTACAATCTTCCCTCATTATCCCTTACAACCTTCCCTCATTATCCCTTACAGCCTTCCCTCATTATTCCTTACAACCTTCCCTCATTATCCCTTACAGCCTTCCCTCATTATTCCTTACAGCCTTCCCTCATTATCCCTTACAGCCTTCCCTCATTATCCCTTACAGCCTTCCCTCATTATTCCTTACAGCCTTCCCTCATTATCCCTTACAGCCTTCCCTCATTATTCCTTACAGCCTTCCCTCATTATCCCTTACAGCCTTCCCTCATTATCCCTTACAGCCTTCCCTCATTATCCCTTACAGCCTTCCCTCATTATCCCTTACAGCCTTCCCTCATTATCCCTTACAGCCTTCCCTCATTATCCCTTACAGCCTTCCCTCATTATCCCTTACAGCCTTCCCTCATTATCCCTTACAGCCTTCCCTCATTATCCCTTACAGCCTTCCCTCATTATCCCTTACAGCCTTCCCTCATTATCCCTTACAGCCTTCCCTCATTATTCCTTACAGCCTTCCCTCATTATCCCTTACAGCCTTCCCTCATTATTCCTTACAGCCTTCCCTCATTATCCCTTACAGCCTTCCCTCATTATCCCTTACAGCCTTCCCTCATTATCCCTTACAGCCTTCCCTCATTATCTTTTACAATCTTCCCTCATTACCCCTTACAACCTTCGAAAATGACTGGAAACTCTCGAAGAACATTTAATGAAATTAGCGGGAAACGCCAAAAAAAAAAAAAAAACCTATGAAATGGGCGGGAAATTCTCTAAGAACAAAAATAATGAAAATCTCTATTATTGCTTTCTTGGTACATCCTCGGGAGAAATTAAACTGGAGCGGAACTTGGGACATCTTGGTCGTATTCGTCAGATTTAAATAGGTGGAATAATTCAAAGGAAAATTTCACGTCCCCAAGTCTTTAAGTTTTGTTCGTGATTACGTAATCGTCCGTGACGTCAAATTTATCTATACCCAATATCACCTCAGCGAAAAGCGTATCTTATGGAAAAAAACCTTTTAACTTCGCGCTCTCTCTCTCGGTCATTTGTCGCCAAATCTTCTCGCTCTCAGCTATGTCGGAAAGTGGTGTACTGGGGCTAGAAGGAGCTACTGGCAACATCGAAGAACCAGCGTTGCCAAACTTGTTTAAGTGAAGCTTAACAGCATGTAAACAAGATAAAGGCAACATGGTTTCACAATAGAAACCCTGCAGAGATGATATCTGGTGTGTTGGGTCGGCGGAAAGTACAGGCTGGTATTTCCTTGTTTCTCGCTGGCACTCAGAGATACACTAGTATTTCCTGATGACTCATTGTTTTCTTAGAAGTTACCACCGCGTCTTACTACCTGTTCAGGTTATAATCCTATGTACCGATTACACTAATGTGTTGGGGATTAGGAAGGTTTAATTTATAAGAAGTGCACCTGCATTTGCGCAGAGGTAGGGTAAAAAACCACCAAAGTGCACCCGGCCGGGATTGAACCCCGATCTCCCAGTCTAATCTAAAACACGAGAGTAGCGCCTTGGACCATGCAGCCACTGAAACGGGTCTTGTTGGTATAATGATACAGTAAATATTAGCTGGGTTTACGAAAAATATTTGTGATTGTAACTACAGGAATATTAAAAAAAAAAATTCTGCTGAAACACTACACTTTTTTATATAAGACAGTAGTTTTGGTGTCCCACTGTTCTGTCTATACCCCCATTTTGAGGCCACTGCTTTGAGCCCAGAACATGAAGGGTGTGCATTTATTTATTTATTTATTTGTGCACAAGATTTTCCTCGAATTCTAACTTTTGACCCATTTCGAATCATTTTAGAGGATATTTATTACCAATTTGTTAGCAAGTTCCACGAACCCAACATTGGATCTCAGACAAGTGGTTGACATTATTTCTCAAGGTGAATGCTGGGATCTTGATGAACCTAAACCGTTAACCCAACATAACCTAACCTTCTCAAATTTTTAAATGGAAGTCATTTGATCCAATTAAGAAGAAGTTGAACATTTGAGTTAAGGTACAAGTGTTCTAGCCAGCCAATAATTTTGCAAATAATGTCAACATAGCCATTTAAAACTTCATTTGGTTGTTTAGTGTATGCAGAAGACTTATTCCGTAGCCAGTCTCGTGAACTCACCATAACCTCTTTTTACACTTTATTTTGTAACTCCGGTAAAACTTTTATTGCAAGTACTTGAAGCCTGATCAGACCTAAATGATTAGGTCTCATTTTAGTGAACAATATTTCAGACAGTCCAAATTCCTTGTCTGTACTCTGCTAGAGTCGTTACCTTAAGGTATTCCTGATCTCATGTGGGCATGTTAGTCGTGATCGAGACATCCTGGATTATGGTGAATGCCAGACTTATCAACTAATCTCTGTGATGTAAGGTCTGAAATAGTGAGCATTGTCATTGACAGCTGCCAGGCTGAAATAGTGAGCATTGTCATTGACAGCTGCAAGAAGAGACTGCGCGGAGCCATGGTTGGTATGACTGTTTACTGTCCTGATAACACAACTTGTTGGTTCTGTGGTGAACACGATAAGACAAATGGGAGTTGTCAAGTGTTATGTCAGTGTTTGGCTTGATAACACTTATCAGGAACCACACCAAGATACTCTGATCCACCTGAAGAAGTTAGTGTAGTCATACTAGCCATTCGGACTATACACACTTGTTTACTCTTTAACAGAGAAAGGATGAGGTATGATGTATTAGGAAAATTGAATTTAGAGGAAGTGTACCCTCATTTGCGCAAAAGGAGTGTGGAAAACCATCCTTGGTAGACCAGTCATTCCTCGATCTACCCTCATCGGCAGTCCAACCTGTTGTGAGATACCTTAGATCGTGTGGCCACTGTTTAGTACACAGCGACTCATGTGGAAACATGTAATCAAATGAAGCAATGACACAAAAATGTTTCGTTCCATGTTTGAAAATATTGTATTATTTTGTGTCCACCGAGACTTGAGTTGTATTTGACAAGTTTTTTAAGCACTATGTCTTACTACCCATTCAGGATATATGCCTGTGTACAAATTATGCCACCGGTTTCTAGGGATGAGGAAGGTTGTATATGTATATAAATATATAAAGTATAACCACATTAGTGTGGAGGGAGAGTGGAAAACCTCTTTAGAAAAACCACCCTCAGTTCACCCGACAAATTAGAGCCTCGATCTCCCCGTTATCGGCAGTCGAGCCTATTACAAGAACGAAGCCCTTAAGACCACACTGCCAATGAAGGGAGTTATTTGATATCGCTAAAAAATGCAAAATACACAGAACTAGAAAAGGAAAAACTGATAACCTAAAGCCCGCATGCATCTTTCAAAATATGTAAGGATCACAGACCTCACATGGACTAGGACCCGGACAGATCTTTGTAAAAGAAATAGCGCCGTAGTTTACTTCCCATCTGGGTTATATGCATAATCACTAATTACGCCAATGTGTTAGGTAAGAGAAACGTTTAAATAAAGGAAGTGTACCAGCATTTGCATAGACATCTCAGTACACCCAACCAGGATTCGAGCACCAAATCTCCCCCCCCCTGGGAGTCTAGTCTAACAAGAAATTTAAGTTTTGGATCATTCGACCACCAAAGCTGGTGAATTTAAAAAAAATAAAATGTATGCTCTCGAGTCTGGTTGTTGTGATTATCCTCTAATTAGGTTGGCTAGCAACCATCACTTAGGTATACCATGCACAGTGCAATTTTTTTTAAAAAAATGGGTTAAATTTAAGGTGCAAAAATTAAACTAAAACAAGATATTTTCAATATACACAGATCATTTTATTTATTTCATATTTTCACTCATACACCAGATTTCATACATGCTACGCATACACTAGATTAACAGTTCATCAGGATGATTCAATTACAATTATACAAGTATATATATATATATTACTATATATTCTACATTATTCACACAAATTGGCTCCAAAATTTCATATTATTGTATTTAATTTAGAACCGCAACCAGTGGAAGTTCCAGGCCACAAGAATCAGGATGCAGACAATCCAAAGTACAATGGAGATTACTACCTTAACCAAAGCTGGGAGAAAAAAAACCCAAACAATTTTCAGGTGCTCAAAATGTGATTGACACAATGAGAGACCAAGAAGACCGCGGACATTTTTAACTCCCTGAACTTCAAAAGGGGAAAATGATGGAAGAACAAACAATATTCAATCCAACATTTAAGATCACTTGACCGCCTCCATTTTTTTTAAAAATACAAAGAGTTGAGAACATTTAAAATAAAAAGGAAGTGGCCAAAGCTCTCCGTTGAGAACTTAACGACAGATCACAATTTAAATAGATACAAAGAATAGATTCATATATAAGATTCACACACCTTTAAGGAGATTTTTTGTTGTTGCTATTTTAAGCTTGTTGAAAAAATATGTGTTGACCAATATGAAACAAAAAAAAAAACACAAACAAAAAACCTTGAGCCAAATACAAATTTGTTATCAATATACCAGATAATTTGTTGGTTTAAAAAATACTGCAAAACAACTCCAAAATCATATGTCAGCCATTATTAAGGCAATTACTATTTTTTACAGGTAACGCCAAGCACTTTATAACAGATCTGAATCTATCGTTCGTAGGCCTCATAAATTGCTGGCAAAAAATTAATAAAAATATGAGTTTTAAAAAACTAACCATAAAACATTCTACTTTTTAAGAGTCGTTACAAAAACTTTATCCATTGATTTAGTTAACTGGCTTGCCCCTCCCCGATAGATCGACTATCGGCAAAGCGCCAAAGTTATAACATCAAAAACAGATATTTATGGTATTTGAATGCACCAGCGGGTGAAATACCCAACTATGATTACCGTTATCAGCAATAATGGCGGAAAATGGAATGTACACATTGTAAATAGTCCCCTGACCCAGTTATTTTTATTATTTGTTAAACAATCTCACATTGAAACAACGCTAACAACTAAGAACTACTTCGCACAACTACAGCCAAGTTTTAACATCTGTAGATTTCTAAACGTGTCCCTTCATCATTTTATTTTCCCCTCGACGGGAAACGAGGCACAGACAATATACACAGAAAGCTACACACCGACCAACCACTCAGGTTTTTTGGTGTAGACTTGAATCAAGTGCTTCGCCAACAAACCGTGTGGATTCATCCTTTCAAAAGGCTCGGAAAATAAAAGCGTTGTTCTGGAATTTCTCTTATAGCTTCCTCGTAAGAAATGTGTTGACTGAAAGACCATACTATTAAAAAAAAAAAAAAAGAAGTGATAATTCAAACACGACAACCCTAACCACTGAGATAATTACTCTACATTCTGTATAAAACTAAGTATAATACTCTTTGTTACAGCGACATTGACAGATACTCCCAACGAGTCGACTAATTTATTACAGTACTTTAAGTTACAAATCAAGTGTTCAGAGAAAAATATTCTACTTCCATCACACGTGATATGTTCGCACACTAGCTATATTACAATAATTAAGTAATCAAAAACCCCATAATCTTGTATCGCCAACTCTCAAACAACACACTTCCTACAGCCGTGAACATTATATGTTCTTAATAACTGCCCAATTTTGTACAGAAATTTACTTGGATTTTTTTTTTAAATTGTGCTATTTTTTTTTTCACATTCAAGTGCCAAATTTCACTTTATTTTATACAACTAGGATAATTAGGTTAATTGTATTTTAATAATTTACAAATGAGGTGGTTAGCAGATGGAAGTCAACTCTCCGTGAGACACCGACAAAAGATACATATATCCATCACTCGAGATATGACTTCCAGCAACAAACAAAAATAAAAATCCAAAGAATATATATTTTTTTCTTCAAAATTACACATGAATGATGGGGAACGTGTCTCGTTCGTGAACTGGAGAGGGGTGGGTGGGGGAGTGCGTTAACACCTGAAACACGTTTATTTCGTGTAGAGGTAGATGGCGACAATCAGGCCGTACAGACCCAACACCTCGGCAAAGATGAGTATGAGGATCATGCCGACAAAGAGGCGGGGCTGCTGGGCGGTACCTCGCACGCCAGCGTCACCCACGATACCGATGGCGAAACCTGCGGCCAAACCGCTGAAACCAACGGCCAGACCGGCTCCCAGGTGCAAAAATCCCCTAGAAACAGAGAAGCCAGAAAATAGTATTAAGACTGTACTTTAGTACAGTGGCTCAAGGAAACCTTTATGTAGTGAAAATTACAAGAGCTCTTATTTTGATTACCGACACTTTTTGAGACTAGTGTTTGTCCACATTGTGCTCTTCAATGTTTCTAACTTTTTATTAGAGGTATTTAACTTAAACTGTTTAAGTTGAAAACTGATAGATTATATTAGCACACAACTTTAAAACTAACTCAAATCTTGAACAAACACAACATCAAACCTCTGGCCATAAATTCATTACTCTAACAGAGGAAACCTACATTTAATAAGCACTGCAAATTATTTGCCTATGCTGGGAATCGAACCCTGGACCTTTAGATTAATAGGCATACATTCTACAGACTGAACTATGGAGTCTGATGTTTCCAGCTAAGAATATACAAATGTGAGTAATGTTTAAAAACTGATTGAGGAGTTGGAAAGGAGAGCGGTGGTGAGGGTCTCCTAAAATGGTAAAAAGCCAAGTGGGTGATAATTTTTCTTCTTCTAAATTTTGCACACAAACTTTATTTGTTAAATCAATAGACACATTTGACCTATTACGACCTTCAGGTAAAGTTGTCTCAGTTGTAAAAAAGCCTATAGTTTTTTTTTCAAAACAGCTGGCCCCATAATGGTGGCAAGCTTATTAATATTAAATACTTCTAAAACTACCAAAGACTTAAAGTGAAAATTTATGTTGAACGAGAGCGGAGTAAATTAGTTCCTCAGACCGCACTTATAGCGACCTCCACCAAATGACAAGACAGTTACAATCTTCACATCTACAGAAATTAAAACTAAGTCTCTCAAAGAGGCGCCCCAACAATCTTTACAAGGCCGAGGCCTAGATAGTTATTTCATGTTTACACACTGATATTGTTTTAAATTCCTTGCGGCATGGAAGGGGGTCTAAAAAAGACCACAACATTTAGTTTTAAGACTGGGAGTAAACTTGAGATGTGTTAGAGCTCTCGGGTCATACATAGGTGTACTAGTTACGCTTGAGTGTTTGGGATGAGTAAGGTTGAATGTAAAGGCAGTGTACCCTCACGTGATTAATGAAAAAAATACCCCAACAGGACTTGAACCTTGGTCTCCCTGTCGAGAGAAAGTTGCCTTGGACCATTCGACTGTCAAGTTAGGGTGAGTGTATAAGGGGATGGTGTTGAGAGAAAGTTGCCTTGGACCATTCGACTGTCAAGTTAGGGTGAGTGTATAAGGGGATGGTGTTGAGAAAAAGTTGCCTTTGACCATTCGACTGTCAAATTAGGGTGAGTGTATAAGGGGATGGTGTTGAGAGAAAGTTGCCTTGGTACCATTCGACTGTCAAGTTAGGGTGAGTGTATAAGGGGATGGTGTTGAGAGAAAGTTGCCTTGGACCATTCGACTGTCAAATTAGGGTGAGTGTATAAGGGGATGGTGTTGAGAGGGTAGTTTCTTTCAATGAACCATCAATATTTTTAACTCTGAACTAAGATTACTAACATGTAAGACAGCTCCCAGTGTTGCCAAACTTACTTGTAGAGCTTGTACTTGGGGGGCTCCTCCAAGGAACCGGCTATGAGCACAGCCACCACAAGGCCGTAGATGGCGATGATACCCGCCATGACGACGGGGATGATGGACTTCATGATCAACTCCGGCCTCATGACTGACATGGCCGCGATACCAGTGCCGGACTTGGCGGTACCGTACGCCGCACCCAGTGCTGTAACAAGAATATTGCCGCTGGATAATTCTGGTACAGCCATAATCTCGATTCCATGCAACAATTCTTGTCAAACTTTCGCCAGTCACTTACCCCCTTCGGGGTCATGGTCTAAGTGACATAACACTTCTAGCTATTTATTAAAAACAGGAAACAAATACCGGCCCAAAATAAAAACTATTTAATTATACTTTCAAAGTTTCGGCTAGATCCTAAACACACAATTTACCATAAGCTTTTATAATATTGTTTAACTCAAATAACTTAGTTGAAAATTTCAAATTTTAATCTTTGGCCCAATACTCCCAACTCTTTAAAAGAAGTTTCACAGAATTATCGAGCTATTATAAATGGATTTTTTTAATGACCTAAAAAGGTCACAAAGGAGATTCAACGAGTCCGGCAGGTATCTTGGAAGTTATGATAGCAGCGCCACTCGCCCAAACACGAAACTAACTTAGTAAGCAACTGACACAGTTTGACAACTAAAAGGAACTTTAGCAGTAACTTACAATTAAGAAAATATATTTTTTTTAACGAATTACATTTCTGTTTGAATTTTCCTTCTTATATTATTATTTTATTCACTTAATAAACAATATATAAAGCTAAAAGTTCAAAAATCATAGAGACTTTTCCAGACAATTGAAAAAAATTCCCCACTTTTTGCAGCTTTTCTTGTAGAACGGCATTTTTTTTCTCCTATAAGTTATTACATTGATCAGATATTTTGAAGAAAAAAAACTTCACGTCTACTAAAGATCAACATTAAATTATTTGTGTCCCCGTGTAAATGTGCTATTAACAAACTGTCCAACATTCTCACGTTAACAAAATGCTAAATCTAGCCAATGCATGTTATTAAAAAACAAAATCTTACATTAAAAAAAAATATTTAGGTGCAGAATTATTTAAGTATTAAAATGGCCAGACTTTTCCTTATTAAATTCCCTGTCTATTGCCCCCATGTGATATTCCAGTGACAGTTTCAAGCCTTCCCAGGTGCTTATCTAACACTGATAAATATTGTTCATGGTTTTAACGGCTAAACAAGAGCTGTGAGCATGGCCAAGAAATTTGAACAGTTTCATGGGTGCATAAGTAAAGGCGGTGTTTTTACTAATTCGTCATGCGATGACAAGACACTAAACCAGCCCAGGTTTGCCAATATTCCTTCACAAGCGAGAGAGACCGAGGCAATCCATCAACGACATGGAAACACTCAAACTCTCTAAATTGGAGCAAGTTTTTATCCGCAAGTTAAGGTTATTAAATAAAGCCCCACTCATAGCCTGACTGGTTTCACATCTTAAGAAACAAAGATCCAAACCCTATGCTTTGAGGTCATACAAAAACAACTCAAGAAGTCATTCCATGTGAAAAATCCCACAATTCTATATAAAATGTTTGCTTGACCATCTAGTTAATTTTTTATTATAGGTGGCCTTGTTAGTGATCTGCAGCCATTTTGGATTTACACCTATTTTTCTTCGCTGCAGCATGCAAAAACTAGTGTTTGCAAAGATTTTGGAAAAAAAATAAAAAACTGCGTGGTTTCTATTAAAGATAGGAGTTATGCTTTTCACTGCCTTTAAGTAGAGATCATGGCCTTTCAGAAAATGTATATACATGTAAGATAATAGTTCGATAACTAGGACTTTAATGGGCTTAAAACAATACGATGGAATTCTTTTTACAAGAACTATGAATCGAAGGGTTTCCAAACATGGTGTAAGCCTACTTAAATTCAGTAGAATAAGAAGGCCCCATAAAATGAAGTTACATTTTCCTCAATTTACATATTTTTGGTTGATATGTAAAGCTGCACAATGTTTAGATCCCCTGTAAAAGATTATACTATGTGAATTCCTAAGGAGAATAACAGGCTAACTTTATGTCTTACCTAAAATCTTTAAACGTCATTAAACAACCACTCTACAAATATTTTGTGCATGATCTGAGTCCCTTATTTTAGTAGCATCCCTATGAAATAAATACATTCACTCTTTATGTGAAAATGTACGCATCACTGGTTGAAGGGAGATGACCATTTATCAAACTAGAGATTGTCAGTGTCTGCTTAGTTATACCAAAAAATTTGGGCACAATTGTGCTTATTCCTCCCAATGAAACTAATTAAAGCTCTAAATGGGTTAGTTAATCTTCAGTAGCTGTATTGGCCGTCTTTCTCACTATCCCATGTNAAGTTTTATTTCTGTAGCCCCCCCCCCTTTAACAGTTTAGAAGTGTCTTGCGCTGGTCAAACCTATTCTTTCCTTGTAAGCGGGCTATTAAAAGACGAGGGCCCAGAGCCAAAACAGAGCTCCATGGATTCACAAAGTTTCTTTACTGATTGAAGGTAAATTTTATTGTATTATTAGTAGGAGATTTATTTAGGGAGTGTTTTTAAGCTCTAGCACTGCTATTTTGTGACTAATCAATGATCTACTGTAGCCTCTGTGGTGGAATGACTAACATCTCCCCAAAAGGGGTCCTTTCCAACAAACTGAAGGGTCAGGGTTGCCTCTCAAACTATTATGTTTTACAGCATAATACCAGGTTTTTCCTGGGGGGAGGAACAAAAAAAAAACCCAACCTATTAAAAAAAAAGTTTTTCCGTTGTGAGATTTTGGACACCATTTTTTAATGAAAATGTTTGGTAAAATATTTCTGTTAAACATGCCACCAAATCTTAGTACTTGGGCATTAATTACTTCTAACCAATACCTGGACTATCAGAGCCCTACATAATTCATAACACCTACAACCTCAATTATGTCTTAAAACATTTTAATTACTTCTAGATGGATCTTTGTTAAAAAAAAAAAAAAAGGACCTAACCATCTCCTGTTGAAAGACTTCACTCCAGATAGGACTGGACCCATTGATATATAAACATATCGAGGGACAGCCAGGAGTTCATCTACATTATCATCACACTTTGTCTGAAAGTCATTATTCCATTTGTGATGTAAGCTCAGACAAGTAGAGAGTACAACATTTATAGTATACATATCATATACTACACCACGATGTCTACTCAACTTGACCAATGAAATTCCAGACTTTCCCCCCTTATCATTTCCTAAAATTCCCAGACTCAAAAGTACGCCCCACCCGTCTACCCCCACCCATATTTTTTATGAATAAGTTTTAAAATTTATATTAACATTTTTTTTATCATAGTCTACTAGGAATTATAAAATAAATTACACAGCTACCAACAAAAAAAAGTTTGAATCACATTGTAATGCAATGATTATTTCATATTTTGGCTTAAGCAATATCCTCCCCCCCTTTTTTTTTGTATTTATACCCAATTCCCAACTTATTCCCATTTTTTCACGACTACTTCAATTTCCCGGCTAGATGCAGTTTTCGCAGGTGGTAGACACCCTGTACAACTAGTGGGGCGGAACTTTGTTTGTGCAGGGAGAGGAAGGGTTGGAATAATGTACCCCAAGACTGAAGGGGCTGGGAACCTAGACACTGAAAAATGTTTGAAAAATGAATGCACCTAAGTGCCAACTAAAGTGGTTTTGGCCTTTAAATTCCCGACAGCTGGCAAGTTTCAGTGGCTAACCTGAGGTTTATAACAAGCAGACAAAATGGCAAGTTTCAATGGCTAACCTGAGGTTTATAACAAGCAGACAAACTGGCAAGTTTCAATGGCTAACCTGAGGTTTATAACAAGCAGACAAAATGGCAAGTTTCAATGGCTAACCTGAGGTTTGTAGCAAGCAGACAAACTGGCAAGTTTCAATGGCTAACCTGAGGTTTATAACAAGCAGACAAACTGGCAAGTTTCAATGGCTAACCTGAGGTTTGTAGCAAGCAGACAAACTAACGATTGTTCAAAGATATAAACCCTGATAAAAGCTATCAACCACACATCAATAGGCCTACAGTTCCGTTGTTTATGATAGATTAAATATCTTACTTGACAGGACATTAGGCCTATGTATTAGTTTATAATGGTATCAATGAGTGAACATTGATTCAATAATTAATTGTTAATCATAACAAGTCTTATCTAATCTGATATTTAGAAAAAAAACTGTCTTAATAGAGCAAGATGATTTGATCATCATCAGGATGGTTCAATCAATTAGCACAAAAGTTGCATTTTTTTATGCACGCACAGTATATTTGATAATAAAAAATTTTTTTTGGCAATAAATGTTTTTCAATTAATATATTTTAAGCGCTGCATAAATAGTTTTGTAAAAAAAAAATATGGCCCAAGTTGGATCTCAAATAAGCGAAAACATTTTTTTTAAGGATAGAAATATATCTTTTTGTATCCATGATAATATAACATTTATATATATAAAAAAAAGGTCATAATTTTAGTTACTAAACATTTAAACTCAATCTTAGTAGAACTACTCATTTTAATTAAGATACAATTTTTGTATTCAGAAATTGATGGGCCTGCCTTACCAATTTTAGCTCGAATAGTTGCTGCGAGTTGAAAAAGGCTGGTATATTGGCTGTCTTGCCACTAAGTTCACATACATACAGATTTGTTGAGGTCAGTTTGATAATGTTGACACAGAACCAAGGCGACTAACCTAGCACAACATAACTTATTTCTGGCAAAGTTAACACCAATATCACTTGGCAAAGAATTTCCTTTGAAGTCATCCAAAATATCCTTTCAAACTAACCCAAATTAGTTCGTAAAACAATTTTATCTTTGAATAAGTGTAAAATGAACATCCAAATGCTTCACATTTTAAAAAAAATTATATTATTCTACTAATGATGTGTTTTATAATATTTCCGATAAATGGTTTATTGGAAGAGGGCAAAAAGTCTTTAACTTTGCCAGATTAATAAGAGTCCTATAATTAGCTCAGCGCCAACACACGCTAACAACCTCGGTGGTCAGGGCTATGAATCTTGCATCCAAGATTGTGTTGTCTACTAAGTTTTCCATTCTTCAGGTGCCAAGCAAAACTATATTTTAATATTACCTGACTTTTCCAGAGCCAATTTCCAACTTTTCTAATCAATATAATATGTTACAAACATTATTTTATTAAGATCCAATTTAATGTAATAATATTTTTTAGACACAAACATATTCTGAAATGGTGTCGCTCCTTAAAGGTTAAAGGATGGACTATTGGAGATAATTTCGAGCCATTAAAAGTTCTGCTTACACCAGTACAGTTTAAAATTGTCACGAGTCTCTTTTTTCTATAATGTAATCAAATTCTCACACATGCGAATAATTGACTGAGAACTTAGATTTGTATGCTTAACTGATAAAACTGTGCTAAAAGAGATTTGTGATGAGTATTCACTGGAAGAAAAATCATAATTTGACTATTACACATGAAAGTTTCGTATTATTTTAGTCAATATGTGAAAATTCCAGAAATTTATATAAAAATATCTGACTTTACCATAAATTTTCTCTAACCAAACAAATGCCATGACTTTCCTGTTTTCAAGGTCGCTGGACAGTGATCCTTACTTCAGGAAAATGTTGCCCTCCTTATTTACTGAATCTTTAAGACTTAAGTTGCGGGCGTTTAAAGGGAGGCAGAATATCCGTGAAACCGGTTCCCTCTGACAGACAATCGATGATTTGCATTAAGAAGTTCGGTGGAGAGTTAGTTCACAGTTACAAGTGTGTTACCTACTTGCACATGTGATGCACGCAAGCACACACTTGTGAATTCCACGTACACATACACACTTGTGTAGGTCGTTCACATATTGACCTATCATCTCAAGAGACACAGAATATCTGCCGGCTTGCATACAAATCCAAACACTGTCGGCAAACGTAAAACAAACTTGTAAGGACTTCTTTAGTTAATCTATTCTTGGTTTATTAAAAGTTAATTACTACCAGACCAACATTTAGTCACACGCCCCTGTTTTTATAAAGTGTTACATTTTAGGGCGCATTCAAAAATAGTTTTTTCTCACTGCATCTTACCGGTTAAATATGCAATGTATTACTACATCAACGGGGTATGGATGAGGAAGAAAGCATTTTAGAGGTGATTTACCCGCATTTGCGTGGAAGGAGAGTGGGAAACCATTTAGAAAAAACCACCCTCAGTATACCTGAATGGGTATTTAACCCCAATCCCCCCCTCTTCAGTAGGCCAGTAAAACGAGAGAGAGGGCCGCTTTAGACCCTTTGGCAACTGAGGTGGGTATAAATAAAGAATGGCTTACATATATTTTTAAAGAGTTAGCATGTATTTCAAAATTTGAGTTAGGTCTAGCACATTTAAATCTCGCTGTGCTAGATATTCCTGTGAAACTTTAAATTAAATTACTTGAAAAATGACGCGGGTCTCAGACCTTTACCTTTCTTTCTACCGCTAAACTATCCAGGAATCTTCTCATACCCAAGATTCATCCGTCGCACACGATTTAAAGAGGCACACATGATAGACCCATACATTCATTGGCTACTTCAGTGAAGTAGAACAACTAGCGACACCAGGTCGGTGTTCACACACAATATATAATTAGGGGTAACTACCAAACTTTCATTTTGCAGTTTTTTCGATGAATGACATTTTTCCATTTATTTCAATAATCACATATTTTCAAAAACAATTATAGCAGCTACTAAATATCAGCATTGTAAATTATTTTTCCAGTATTTAATGTTTTACATATCATTTATGTTTCCGTATAGAAGTGTTCAAATAAACCTCATACAACCATCTCATATTGACAGCCATAATCAGACATTGCATTTTGTTAACATCGAGAAACAAAATATCACACTTGGGTTAAATGTATGGCTGCAGAATTAGTCAAGCAGGCCTATTTATATGCCTCTACTTTTACCTGTTTTTTATTAAATTTTTTAAAAAATTTTCATTTATTTCTCGACATCTACAAATTTCCAGACTTTTCCCTTTCTGTAGCCACCATGTCCTTGTACACTTAGTCTTACCTTGACTGTTTACACTATGGGCCTATCTTATAAGCTACACCATAGTGGAATAATATAATGTAAGCTTGCAACCTTACAGGGTAAGCCAAGGGTACATAACCTTTCTTGCAAATGACAAGGATCAAACTTTGAAACTTTCAGTCGCTAGTTATACAACTCATTGTTCTTCTCTGGCAAAATCCCGAATAAGAACTCAAGGCCAAACAAACAATATTCATTCATAAAACAATGAGGAAGAATTTATCTGCCCACCTGACAGCAAATCAATGGCAGCTACAGATGATGCAGATGACCTTGAAATACTTATCACCTGGCTTTTATTTTAAAGCTCCAGGGGTGACCAACTTTAGGTCTTCAAGAGAGCTATAATATAATCATGACCTTAGTTTACTTGGATGACAGCTCAAAAAGTTACTAGAAATAGTTCCTAATATATCCCTATGCCAAAAGCCGACATCTATCACTTTGGATAGCTGTAATGAAAACAGATGGTAATATATGAATGTGATATCTAACCACAGTAATTTAGGCCAATATTATTTATATATTAATTTGAGGTCAGACCCAAAGATTATTTATCATTCTATTCCACTTATTATGTTTAAAATATTGTTTCAGATTGGGTAAAAAGAAATTATTAAAAGTTATGAAACACTGAGAGATAGCTTGTTTAAGTTATTTTAAATGTAAAATATAACCCGAGACTAAAACACTTAACATTTATAACAAAATAGTGATCTTTTACAAGTGTTGGCAACCCAAAACCTAAACTTATGATTTTTGAACTGTATTCAGGTGAAAACCTATCATGAACAGACTTTACGTAGTCCTACCCAAGTTAAAATTAAATTGAATAAGTTTCATATTTTTCAAAATTATTTATACGCTAGAGGGACCCAATACATGGACTCGCTAGTTTCAGGTTAATTACTACAAACATGTTACAGTTAAATAAATATTTGCAAGATTCTAGAGAAAACAGTAAGTTTGTTACAAATGAAGTGACAACCTCTTAGCCAACCTGGTGGTGCGCTCATTCCAAGGGAAGTGACAACCTTTTAGCCAACATGGTGGTGCATTCATTCCAAGGGAAGTGACAACCTTTTAGCCAACCTTGTGGTGTGCTCATTCCAAGGGAAGTGACAACCTTTTAGCCAACATGGTGGTGCATTCATTCCAAGTGACAACCTTTTAGCCAACCTTGTGGTGCGCTCATTTCAAGGGAAGTGACAACCTTTTAGCCAACCTGGTGGTGCATTAATTCCAAGGGAAGTGACAACCTTTTAGCCAACATGGTGGCACGCTTCTTCCAAGTGACAACCTTAGCCAACCTGGTGTTCTCAGTCCAAGTGAAGTGACAACCTTTTAGCCAACCTTATGGTCCGCTCATTCCATGTAAAGTGACAACCTTCTAAAGGTGTGCTCATTCCAAGTTAAGACAAACTCAAGCACATAATATAGTTCGCCACTTCTCTCAAACCAACGGTTGGCTTCATAAACAGATCCTTAATGACTCAGAAAATTAGAGTTTCATCTCAACATAAAAGTTAAATTTATAAAAACATTTAAATTCTTAACGTTTTCCTTTTCTTGTGTTAAGTTGTGAAATGGAGCAATAAAACTGATTCATGGTCGAGCAATAGATTATATAGCTACTGAAATGAGCACCAAAAGTCACATGATTAAGCCTAACCTTGGATGTTTTAAATGCATTTAAAAGAGTCTGCAAGATTACGCGCTGAAGCAGTACCCATAAAAAAAGCCCCAGATTTATTACCTCAATGTGAACTAGGCCTAGTTGACAGTTCAATAAAATACAAAACTTTGCAAATATGCATTAGACCATATGCTCTAACCACACCCCTTTTTTTTTTGATAAGGTTAAATGTTAAATGAGATATCTAGGTTACATTACTAACAGGATAGTTTCACTTGTTTAGGCACCAGTTAGATCTACTTCCAGCTAGCGTTAGGTTGTTTTAGTAAAACAATGCGCTTCCTGTTAAGAGCCAGATTAATCACAAACATTTTATTAAAAAGCTTATTTGAATTAAATTGCCTTCCAAGGGGTATTATTGGTCTGTCAAATGGGTATAAATCAATCTATGAATGTAGAAATTGAGAGGGGTTACTTAGCCAAAGCTTTTACATATGGCCATACATAACCATGTCAAAAAGCTAACACTTTTAAGGTGAAATAGGTTTCTATTAATATTCTATTTAAACATTATTTGTTGTATTTTTCTCCTAAATTAAAATGTAAAAAAAAGCAAAAAATAAATGAATTGAAATTTCACCATTTTCAATAGCAATTTCTCATAAGTTAGGCTTACATCTGTTTGACTTATGAATTCTAACTGAAGGTCTACTGAGAAACGTTTCTACCATCTTTATTTGCTGAATGAATCAAGAATCTGCACCAAGTCTGCACGAAATGACCTAAAATAGTAAATGACGCCCTTCTCTCTTACAAACAGGTTTTTTGGACGTCCATTACAAAGAGATTCTTCCAAGAAATCTGCCTTTATCATTTTATCGGATTCTAGCTTAGAAATCAAAGTTCAATTGGGTTGTAAATTTACGATACACTTAAGATAGTGAACATATCAATCAAAGTCTACAATAGGGAAGTTCTTCAATGCCCTCCAATATTCCCGTTAGATTCAATCAATAGGCTACAAAATGACGACCATACTTACCACTGAAAATAATTGCAGCGGCGGCACCCATAACTCCAAAGAAAGCGGAGTAAACCGGCGCATCGTCTATTGCGGCAGCCATTTCAGATAAATAAGAGTATTTTACAGGTTCGTTTTACACCACAAAATAACTAAATTCACACGCACACACGTTCACGAACTCGTCGAGCCACTGTCAAATATGGCCTACAGTGGTGTGGGTCATGTGGTGAGTAGAAGTTTCAGGTGTAGCTCCGATGTATGCCTGTTTCCTATTGGCCGACAACTACACTATGAGGAAGGAGAGACAAATAGAAATATCTGTTTTATCTGCAAGTGAATGACGTCACAGACGACGAAAGGCTCGCTCAACAGCACTCATTAGCTATACAAACACAACTCTAAAGCAAAACTTAAAGATTACTCTAAACATATATTTTAATGATTAATTTATTAAAGTAAATGTTTTCTAAGTAAAAAATTAGTAAAATCATTTAGTGTATGAATTTTATTCATCTATTATTTTCTATCGCATTAAATTGATTAAAACATTTCTGTTTAGCACCTTTCAAAGTTATCTTACTATAGCTATATTCGGAAGCGAGTCTCTCGCTTGAACATCACCGCTTGGTTGATGTAAAGCCTGCTAAGATGTATCGCAAAAATAAATTTCCTTAATTTAACAACCTATAGATTTTTTTTTTTTTACCTAATCTTATCTTGTCATCCATGCTTTGTATTTTTGTAAGGTTATGTGTAATGTTTGGAAACAGTGGGAATATTCTAACTCGTCTATATATTTTATTTAGTTAAGTTTTATTCCACCATTACTATGAAATTTGCATACAAAGTAAGTTAAGTGTATTTCACCATACCAATTAACAATTAAAATTCAATTGAATTGTTTTTGCAATTCGAACAGCCGATACAATAAGAACCATGCTATAGCTACATTGTTGTATTTTGTTCTCTTTCACAGTTTTCGAATTTATTAGGTACTGTATACAGGAAGGGTGACATCATTTTCTCCTCTGATGGAAACTCTATTGTCAGTCCTGTGGGAAATCGAATCACCATCTACGATTTAAAAAAGTAAGAAAACAATAAAATTGATCAAAGAATCAAGGGGTAGCAGCGTCCTTCATATCGAGACTAATTAACTTAGAATATTATATTTTTTTATTTATCTAACAACTTAAAAATAAAGTCCGACACCTTTGCTCAGTAGGTAGCATGTTTGTCTATTGAGCAAATGGTCCCGGGTTTGTTTCCTGGCATGGCCGAGAAAAATCATTATTGGTTAAATGTGAGCTTCCCAATTCACGGTGATGAATTAATGGCTGGAGGGATCCGCTTCGGTGGCCGCATGGTCTAAGATGCTAGGCCTACTTTCCCAGTAGACTAGACTGCCGAAGATGGGGAGATTGAGGTTCGAATCTTGGTCAGATGTACTGAGAGCTTTTTTTTTTCCAAAAATGGTTTTCCCCTCTCCCTCCACACAAATGTGGGTACACTTCCTAAAACCTCCCTAATCCCTAAAACCAATGGTATTATAATTAGTAAGTTTATAACCCGAATGTATAGTAAGATGCTGTGCCAAAAAAAAAAGGCTTGGGGTTGGATTTTGTGTCCGTTCTAAATTTAAGTTTGTTTATAAGTTGTGTGCTGATATAACTTGATCACTCGGTTCAGAAAGTGTACGTTAAATACCTCCAATAAATGAGAAACCTTTAAAAAAATATAAGTTTTTCTTATTTTTAATAATTTAAACAACAATTTAATAGATCGAATAATAGCAATTTTAATATTGTTTCTAGTTTTTAAGGGTTAGGAAAAGACGCATTTACCTAAGTCACGGGATGTAGCGTACAGTGGCCTAATTATTATACTAGTAACCTGAACTGGCACACTTGTCTTAAAAGTCACTCCTAATAATAACAGCAATCTAACCCTTACGTTAGTTTATTTTAAAACCAACACTCTTTTTGAACATGATTTCAGCAATAAATCGTCGACACTGCCTGTTGAGAGCAGATTCAACTTTACAACTCTAGATCTGTCACCCAATGGATGCACTTTAGTTGCCGTTAACGAAGGTGCGGTACTTGAACACTGCGTCACCAAGAATTATTGCCATGCCTGTGTCCTTCATTGTCACAAGGGGTTCACATGCTCTAGAAAGAGAGCCTTAGAATTTGAGTCCCATTTGTTGGCCTATTATGTCTAATACAAATACACCGCGCCCGCTTCAGTGGCCACATGGTCTAAGGCGTCACTCTTTCAGTAAACTATACTGCCGATGACGGGGAGATCGAGGTTCGAATCTAGGTCGGGTGAACTGGAAGTGGCTTTTCCTAAATGGTTTTCCACTCTCTCTCCACGCAAATGTGGATTCACATCCTCTAAATTCATCCTTCCCAATTCCTAATCCATTAGAGTAATTAGTACTTAAGCGTATAACCTAAACGGTGCTAAATAAATAAAAAACAGTGTTTCACTCTACTTCCACACAAATGCGGGTACACTTCCTCAAAACTTGAGCTTCCTCATCCCTAACATATCAGCAAAATTAGTGCAAAAGTGTGTAACCAACGAATAGTAAGACTAGGAAAGAAAACCTACCTGGTTTGAAACATTATGTTCTAGTTGTGGAAAAGTCAACTTTAATTGACGAGTCATTTTAGACTTCTACTCCCCATTATTTTGTGTGTGGTGGGTGTTTTCTCGCAGAGGGCGAGGCCCACCTGATCAGCATGGTGAGCCGCACTGTGGTGCACAAGTACCGTTTCAAGCGGCCGGTGAGGTGCCTCAAGTTCAGCCCCGATGGCAAGCACTTTGCGGTGTGCAAGGAGAACAACGGTGAGTACAGACTTGACCCAAGTGTACCATGAAAACATATGACATTCTCGACAACAGCGGAAAGTGCGAGTTTCACTCCAGGTTCATTACTCAACTGGATGGACGGCATTTTTTTATGTCTGGAAAAACAAGGGAAATGAGGAAAATACTTAAATACTTGTGATTTCAAGAGATTCAACTTCAAACTTTTAATATCTGGCATTTATAAGGACAAGCATTCTAAATAACTTGGCCCAAGGTCAAATCCTCATGGTTTGGACACCAATTACAACCTCACACTGGTTACACGACTTCACACCAGTTTCATGACTTCACTCTGGTTATATGACTTCACACCAGTTTCATGACTTCACTCTGGTTACACGACTTCACACCAGTTTCATGACTTGACTCTGGTTACACGACTTCACACGGAATACATACCTTCACACTGGCATAATGACTTCATACAAGTTACATGACTTCACACAAGTTACATGACTTCACACTGGTTACATGACTTCATACCAGCCACTTGAATTCACACCAGTAACATGATTTCAGACCAGTTACATGATTTCAGACCAGTTACATGATTTCAGACCAGTTACATGATTTCAGACCAGTTACATGATTTCAGACCAATTACATGATTTCAGACCAGTTACATAACTAGAATAGAAAAACCAAGCTTAAAATTTAAAAAGGTAGGAAAACAGGAATAATTACATCCCTAGTTATGCAGCTTTGTTAAAAAAAGAAAATATTGAAATCTAATATCGTCCAGTTTTAAGAACATACAAAGCACATTTTCATTGTAAAGCCCATATAGGAATTCGGGCTCTAGAGCAGAGTGTATTAGTAAGTCCATAAAACCAACCTTCACGCTGCACAGTCTCTTAAGAATATTGATGAAAGTGGCCGCAAGATCGATCGGTCGCCGAACCATTACCTGGAATGTCCCTGTTGCAGTGTTTGTTTTCAAAGCCCCAGGACCTCTCAGCGGGGAGTTCAACCCGTTCATAATGGAGCGAGTGTTCCACGGAGCCTCGGACGAGACCACCTGTCTCGACTGGTCCTTCGACTCCAGGTTAGGCAACACGAGACTCACTATTTTGTTTACAATATATTATAATATCTACTTTCCAAACAAAGGCACATCCAATACAGAGCCCTTTACATTCCATTATTTCCAAACACAGGGTTAGCTACAAGTAGTCTAACGCGCTACTCTCGTGTTGGACTAGACTGCCGAAGACGGGTAGATCGAAGTTCAATCCTGGTCGGGTGCACTGAGTCTGGTTTTTCCTAAATGTTTTCCACTCTCCTATGCAATTGCGGGTGCACTTCCTTTCATTTGAACCCTCCTAATCCTTAAACCATAAGTGTAATTAGTATATAAGTGTATAAACCGAACGGGTAGTAAGATGCGGTGCTAAAAAAAGGGAGGAACACAACAAGACTTTTATAATGAAAATAAGAACACATGTCACACTTTACACTGTTTCCAATGGACAAAGAAGAAAGAAAATTGATTTTTACCTCAAATGCACGAAGCAATTTTCTAAAAGAGGAAACCTTAAACACGAAAGTCAGATAAAGGAAAATTATAAAAAATTATAGGACATTTTGATAGGAACATGTATAATAAACCAATACTATAAAGGACAAACACAGGAAATTGACATTGGATGTGAAAATATATCATGTCTCTTTAAGGAAAACCTCTTATTGCCTCTTCTATACCTTCTTCCAAATATAAGAAAATACCTCAAAAAGCGATGACAGCTTTCCATGGGGCGGTGAGGATTGAAGCTTAAAATTAGCGATAGGACTTCGAATCCCTCAAAATCTTAAGAATATTTGAGATATGAGGATTCTAAAAATTTCAAATTCGAGCATCAAATCTTAAAAAAAAAAAAGTTTGTTTTCAAGTGAAATTTGTTTTAGAGCTCTAAAAGTGCTTTTTGGTGGTTTAGAACTAATTATAGTAGGATAAACTTAACAACCTGGCTCCAGACCAGTAATTTAACACTTAGCTGAACTATACTTAATTATGAATCAAATAGCCAAAGCTATTATTTATGCTTTTTAGTGAGGAATTCTCCATCTAGATATCATATTCTGAAAATTGAAAAAAGACACATGGACACGGGTATCGAACCCGGGACCTTTGGCTTAGTATGCCAATGCTCTACCCACTGAGCTATCCATCATAGACTCTGACTTAAAATATGAGTGAAGAATGACCCTGGGCACGGGACAATTCCTGGATAGCTCAGTGGTTAGACCATTGGCGTATTAAGCCAAAGGTCCCGGGTTTGTTTCCTGTGTCCAGGTGTAATTTTTTCAATTTTCAGGATATATACCTAATTAGTTTAACTTTCCTTATTTTTATCAATTTCAATTATTGAATAATTGTTTAGCAATATACTTAACAAAATAATCAACTTGTGCTAAGGATCCTCGCTGTAGGCTCCAAGGACATGTCAATAGTGCTGTACAGCTTGGAGAAGCTGGCCAACTTCCGGACGTACTCGCTGAGCGGCCACACCGACTCCATCATCGGCTGTTTCTTTGAGAAGGGCAGTCTGGACCTGATAACGCTAAGCCGCAATGGGCAGCTTTGTTTGTGGGAGTGCAACATCGAGTCGGAGGCCCTGCGCCCCTGGGAACCTCCGGTCAAGAGGGTGCGAGAGGGCGAGGAGAGTGACGATGACGACGAAGTTGACGACAGCAGGGGTGAGGGGGCTGCAGCTGCTCAGGAGGGGAGGAAAGAGTTCCTTACAGACGGTGAGTGTGGGTACACTCGTATCCTGGCGCTCACGTTTTCTTAGCTCTCAAAGCCAGGAAATCAACATTCTGAGGATAATTTATCTACGGTTCTAAAACACACTCTCCCCCCTCCCCCATTTAAACGTCTCTAAAAACAAGATGTATCTTAGAATTAATGGCATCTTATAGCTGTAGTTCTTTTTGGACCAACGCTCTCGATGACTCAGAAGAATCAGACTGTGGATGTGAGGTAGATTCTGATATACTGATTCAGAAGGAAGGGATGAATAACATGTAAATGGAATGTCTGCGTCTTTATGCATTTATCAGCTCATGCACTTTACCAAACACACATACACCCCCTCCAACCTGGACAACCCCTAGTTTCACCCCTCCACCTGGACAACCCCTAGTTTCACCCCTCCACCTGGACAACCCCGAGTTTCACCCCTCCACCTGGACAACCCCTAGTTTCACACCTTTACCTGGACAACCCCGAGTTTCACACCTCCACCTGGACAACCCCAAGTTTCACCCCTCCACCTGGACAACCCCTAGTTTCACACCTCCACCTGGACAACCCCTAGTTTCACCCCCCTCTCTCTCTCTAGATGACACCCCGGTCTCGAAGGGCCCAGACGACAGGTTGTATTACAATCGCCTGGGTCGCCACTACCTGTCCGACCTCCACAAGGGCCAGAAGGACGTTCACTTGACTTGCGCGGCGTATCATAAGGACACACACCTCCTAGTCACGGGCTTCACGAATGGTGCGTTCTTCCTCCACGAGCTTCCCGACGTGAATCTCGTTCATTCTCTCAGGTCAGTTCTCCTCAAAGTCGAGAGGTAAGTACTGGTTCATAGTCCAGTTCTTGGTACGAAGCCGAGAGTTGGCTCTCTGGAAAGAGGTAAGTACCGGTTCATAGTTC
This sequence comes from Timema bartmani, assembly GCA_902151455.1. Classification (NCBI taxonomy): domain Eukaryota; kingdom Metazoa; phylum Arthropoda; class Insecta; order Phasmatodea; family Timematidae; genus Timema; species Timema bartmani. The sequence continues at coordinate 80,606 of CABFWB010001136.1, read as the reverse complement.
AGTTCTTGGTACAGAGCCGAGAGGCTAATGCCTGATAGTGTTGGTCTGTGTGTTCCTTAGTGTGAGTAACCAACACATCTCCACAGTTGCCCTGAACAACACGGGGGACTGGGTGGCTCTTGGTTGCCAAGGACTGGGGCAACTCCTGGTCTGGGAGTGGCAGAGTGAGACGTACGTCATGAAGCAACAAGGACACTTCAACAACATGAACGCGCTGGCGTACTCGCCCGACGGGCAGTACGTTGTCACGGGCGGGGAGGATGGCAAGGTACAGAACTCGCCTGCTGTGTTCTCACCATCAACATCATCAACGACTGTTCCCGGCCTGTGGCCTCCATCTTCCCGTGCCTTTCCACCATTCTTCTCCTCTTACCGGCGCACTTGCTGTTATCTGCTCCTTCGATCTCTTTCTCTCTCCTGCCTGCTGTGGTCTAGAAGTGAGGTTCATGGTGTCAATGACCCTAGCATGTTAAACTCGACAGGCAACACCAGTTGGAAGAAATATCTACATTATTCTTTTGGTTAAGATTGGAATGTTTGTGTCTATGCTTTATAAGTTATAAGTTACCTATTATTTGAAGTAAAGTTGAATTTATATAAAATATTCCTACAGTGTAGAAACACTGTACAGTGATGTAAAGTAAGTGATAGTGAAGGAAGACAACCTGAAAGGAGAGTTAGGTTAGGACTAGATAGAAAACACACTTCGCTCTTCATGTCTTCTCTTATAAAACTCTTACTTCAGACAGGTACAGGGGGTACATGAGATAGTAGAGGAAGCAAGACTGAGATGGTATGGACATGTAATGAGGATGTTGGAGTACATGAGATAGTAGAGGAAGCAAGACTGAGATGGTATGG
>CABFWB010001136.1:49585-71180 GCA_902151455.1 Timema bartmani | reverse complement strand
TATATATATACACACACACACACTAAGGATGTCACTTTGGTTTCCTTCAAACCCTCGATTCTTACTGGTATCAAAAGAATCAATCTTAATATATTGATTTTTCATATCTTGATTTTTAGCTCGCAAATCTCAGTGAATGTTGAACATTGAGGTGGCTCAATAGCTAAATTAATTTATATTAATGGATACAATAGAAATAAAATAACCCAATAAGTGTAAATTTGATGAAGAATGCCCACCCAGGGAAAGAGGGAAAATTTGGTAAGAACCCAATACATAAAGGTGACATCGTCTTCCTCTATAAATAGTCGGACACACAGCTAAGCACAAATTTTAACACAAATTGAGTAATATTTCGGCATTGTTGCGTTTCTCGAACAAAAAAGAGAAGAGGGAATACACTTTACACAAACAATTAATTACTCCTTATTGAATTTAATTAAGCTTTGGCTGTGGTTGTCCACTATAAGTAATATTAATTAGGTTAGGCCTAGATATAAACAAACACACTTCTCTATTTTATTTTTACAATTCCCACTTCTTCAAACTTCCACAGTTAAACATTGTTTTGAATTTTTGGAAATATTTATTTTTCATATGAAGAGACATTAATGAAAAAGTAATATTCCTGAAAATTCAAACTGATGTGCAACTGTGTAAATTTTGAAGAAGTTTAAAAGTTTAAGAAGACATGAAGAGAGAAATGTGTTTGTTTCTATGCAGACCTAACTTAACTCTCCAGATTGGCCATCACTATCACTTACTTTACATCACTGTACAGTGTTTCTACACCGTCTTATTATATATTTCCAAAGCCATTAGGAAAAAATTCATTTTATTAACTTTTTTATAATTGTTAGTGTAGTTTTAATGTCCTTAAAGACATGAGTGTTGAAACAATTTTAATTATTTTTTTATTATATTTTTATTTAAGTGTTGTTCTTATTTTAAAATTGTGTTTTATAAGTGTTATTTCTAATTTATAAACTGATATTTCCATTCTTTAACTTTTTTTTTCAAAAGTATTTACTCTTTATAAAAATGAGTATCGGTCATATTTTAAGAACATATGTTTTAATATACTTTTTAACATTTTAAAATTCTGAATATACTCAGACTCGGGAGCTTTTAGAAATACTCGGCTCAAGTTCGACTCGAATGAAAAAAACCCAAGCTCACAGACACCTAACGACGATGATAATAAAATAGAAAAAATATATAAAAATTAACAACACCCCCCACCTCTTCTTACAAATATTGATTTAACTTAATAATTTCATCATATTTAACTGGGATATGATTTAATTTGATAGTTAATTTGAAATTCACAAATAATATTTGCTTCGATTCGAGATTGTATTTGAACCCAAAAAACCTGATTCACTTTAATACCAGAAAATTGTGAAGGTTCATATTCACCGTGACACTTGTGTTCTGGTGATCTTGGGCAAATTAAACATGTCCGTATTAAGTTTTATCTATTAGATACTCTGTTTAGTTGCAGTTGTTTTTTCAAATACATTACAATTACAATGTTGGAGGCATTTAAAAAAGATTCGAATTAAAAATATTGAGGAATCACAATCAAGAATTGAAAAATTGATGTCAAAATTTAAGAATCAAAATTGAAAATAGGAATGGCAACCTCGCTTATTTCCTTTTCCCTGTTTGGACGCTGTCCTCCATTTGACTGTTGAGTATGTGTGTTCCACAGGCCAGGCTTGGGCGGCTGCCACCACAGAGGGTCTGTTAGTGTACGCCCTGGACCCAGGACTGGTGTTTGACCCGTTTGAACTGGAGCTGGGGGTCACGCCGACCTCTGTTCGGACTACCCTACAGGCCCAAGAGAACTCGAAAGGTACTAGACTCAGGGCTACCACGCGTCGGAAAACACACAAGGAATTTTGTAAAATCTAGTAGAAATACTGAAATATTTGTTAACTTAGGACATTTTAACTGGATTATTAAAATAGTAGCTCTTTGGTTGGATGAAAAAGTGAATTGAATAATTTGGCACGCTGATTCAAACAAGTTTAGGTGGGGTGTAAAGAACATGAGAATAGGCCAGTGTTTGTGCAGTTTTTATATCAAAACATTTTTTTTTGGTCAAAATGAATAAAATATTTCTCCACTAGAAATATAAAGTTTAATTTCTTCACATGGTGATATCAACAATTGTTGAATATCTGTCATGAGCATAACGGCGGCGTTAGATGACAACATTTTTAAATGAAAAGAAAAAGTTGTCATTAAATTCCAGAACACCCTTGACAGTTATTCAACAACTGTTGACATCACCACTTTAAGAAAATTAATTTCTACATTTCTACTGGAGAAATATTTTATTTATTTTGGGGGAAAAAAAAGTTTTGACATAAAAACTTGAAAAAAACACTTACTTTTCTTGCGTCCCCTACACCCCACCCTTGACAAGGGTTGCGAAGCGACATAAGATGTCTTTCCCAATCAATATTAAGTCATCTTGTCTCATACATAGGTTACATGACTTCACACTTAGTCAATTTGATGAAAAATATAACTTCATTACTCTTTTCTTCACTTCAAGCTGCCTGGGAAAATGGGATTTCCTGTGGCAAAACCTAGAAAACACAGGAGCTTCGATAGTAAAAAATAGTAACAACCCTCTAGATAGAAACTGGGGCTGTTTACTCTACTGGGGGACTGTTCCATCACTAGGTATTCCTTGCTCCAGTTTAGCGGTTCACTCTCCCCCAATATTAACCCACTGCATGCTTGTTTCTTATGTTGGTAGCGCTCATGATGGCCATCAAACTAAACGAAAAGGAGTTGATCCAAGAAGTCATAGAAGGCATTCCATACAAAGACGGTAAGATGGTTAATTTACGTATGATGGATCGAATCTGTTCATAATACATGCCACTGGCTGGGTCTGTTTGGAATNCCTCCACCTTGTCCCAGTCCTCTCCTCTTTTCTCCTCCACATTTCCTTCATCCATCTCCCCTTTAATCTCCCTCTTGTCCTACGTTCTCCTCACATAATTGTACCACCTTAATGGTGCCTTATCCATCCTGTCCTGCTCTCTGATAGGGTCTACCAAACCGTTAGGAGATATTTAACTTGCCTTCAAAATTGGAACAAAAATTCTCAAAAAAAAAAAAAGGATGGCAAGTTTTCTTCTCCCATGAAAATGTTTCAAACGTGCAAATGTTACTGTAGTCGTCGAAGTCGATTTGATCCTCGATGTTTCGAAGCGTTACACACCACTATAAATATGGAAGAAGTAGACCAGTTAGGGAGTTTGGATTTTTTTTTTTGGATAAAATTATGTGATCATTTTAAAACTTAATTCCCAAATTGTTTTTTTAGAAATTTTTATCAAGGTTATATAAATAGTTTCCTGTTTTAAAAAGGTGGAAGCCTTTCATATATATTGGGGTCCTGATCCTAGCCCAAGGACTTTTCTATCATATCTTACACTGTTAGTTGCGCTTACATGTTGCGCAAAACTTGGTGACACGTGTATTTCTTTGCGCAGTCGAGCTGACGGTGCGCTCCCTGCCTGAGCCATACGTAGAAAGGACGTTAAAGCACGTGTCCGTAGCGCTGGAGTCCACGCGCCACATCGAGTTCTACCTGCAGTGGGTTCAATGCCTGCTGACCAATCACGGGCCACGGCTGCGTGCCGCCAAGGCTACGCGGCCCGGTGTAGTCCCTGTGCTCAACACGCTACACAAGAACCTTGCCCGGAGACACGACGAGCTGTCCAAGATGTGAGCAACCACACCGCACGGCATGTCCAGAGATACACGCCCGTTATTTTTCTCTATTTTCACTAAAGTTTACATCATTGGTACAAGTTTAGTAACTCAATAACTTGTATCATGGAGAACTCGGACAAAGGTGTCAGACTCATCTGGTCTGGTTGGGTCTGGTTTGTCGGTGTCAGGGTTCAAATCCTGACCATGTTCACTAAGGGTGGTTTATTCAAAACAATTTCCCATTATCCTCACAAATTTGGGTAACTTTTCTCTAAATTCTACCTCCTTCGGCTCCTCCCCTCTAGTTTAAATGTGCAGATAACTTGGTCGGGTAAGAACACAGTAAAACTGTCTGACTTGTATTTTTACTAACCATTTGGGTTGTACTAATTGCTGTACTAATTACTTTAATATCTTGGGGCTGAGGAAGATTAGATTTAGGGGAAGTGTACTCGCATTTTCCTGGATGAAGAGTGGGTAGCTTTGAACACGCCAAACTATAATATTCATACAAAGAATAGTAACCTTGAAAATCACGAATACTTTTAAGATTGTTGATAGCTGGTTCGGTGGTCGCATAGTCTAATGCAATACTCTCGTGTTAGACTAGATTTCCGAAGACGGGGAAATCAGCGTTCGATCCCAGTCAGGTGCACAGAAGTTTTTTTTCATAAATGGTTTTCCACACTCCCTCCATGCAAATGCAGGTGCACTTGCTCTAAATATAACCTTCCTAATCCCTAACACATTATTGTTTTAGTACATAGGTGTACAACCCGAACGGGTAGTAAGACGCGGTGCTAAAAATAAAACAAAGACACTCGCCAGTGCATGGACCATTACCGCCAGAAACCGGCAGTACCTGAACTGCTTACTCGCCAAATCACACCATCAAGTTGTTCAGATCACGAACTGTAAAGTTGATAAAGCAACCTTTGTTTTTTCCCCCCCAGATGCGACTTTACCAAGTACAGCCTCAAGTTCATAAATCATCTCGGAGAGCTCAAACTGAAGGACAACGGTCCGGACGAGAAACAAGAGGACGACGACTCGGACGTGCTCATGAGTGACAACTCGTGAGGTGAGCGTGCGTTTGATGATGTACTACTGGACTGGCGAGCCATGCGCAACTGTGCCACTATTTGCGCGCCATGTTTGGTGTGAGTGGTATGAGGTGTACCACATCCACTTCTATGACTCGGAAGTCAAATCCAATACATGAAGTATTTGTGAAGTTTCAAGTTTATTTGTTTATTTAGGGAAAAATTATTAAATGATTTGCATTTATTTCTTTTTACTTACTTTATGAAATTAGTAATTTGGAATTACAAATTATGCCACCTATCCTTATCTTGGGTTAGCTCTATCCGATACAACTCATTACACCCTCTCCTTATCCCGAGGTAGTTCTATCCAGTCCACCTCATTACACCCTATCTATTTCAGGTCTGTATGGATTTGGGAAAGACATATTAATGGTATTAATGGATATGGAGAAGGCATATGACACAGATAATGTGACTTTACGTATAAATACATGAAAATATAGCTAGGAACATATACAACTGTAAGAGCACTTGACGCTAGAAATAATGCCAACCATTGAAAGTAAAAATACTTTTATCCAATGTTTGTAAGACAGTATGTCCTCTATTATCCGACAAAACTATCGTCCAACACATGTAACATACTCGTGTACAGTACACACACACATACAATAATAAAAATACAAGTTAAAGACTATATTTGTAATGAACAGTAGATTAATAGTAACTCAAGTGTTTCGTATACGACTCTGGGAAAAGAAAAACAAAACCCACGGATGTTTCACACAAAACTATTTCAAAACATTAACATAAATAAAATTTGGAAATATATCTTAAAGCCTGACTCACACGTCGCTGAGAACTGAGAGCATGATCTACGTGAGTGGGGCAGCAAGTCACACGCTGGTAAATACGGCACGTATGTATTTCGACACATGAGGCTTTGCAACACACACTAGAAATAGCCGGTTTCTGACATTTTTATTTTCTAGGGGATAAAAACATCTTTAAGAAAAATATCAACCACTTCAGTGGCCACGTGGTCTAAGGGGCTCTCATAATAGACTGGATTGCCGATGATGGGGAGATCGAGGTTTGATCCTGGTCGAGTGTACTTAGGGTGATTTTTCCACTCGGCCTCCTCACAAATGTGGGTACACTTCTTATAAATTCAACCTTCCACCTCCCCATCATATTATAGTAATTAGTACTCAGGCGTATAACTCAAAACGGGTAGTAAGACGTGATGTTAAAAAAAAAGATTTAATATAAGGATGAATGTTTTTTAATTGTCGTGTTGTGTCGTGAAACAAATCAAAATATAAATTAACGACAACCGCTTTCCATTTAATGAGTTATTTCAATTCATTTCACAACAGTAGAAGCAGCTTTTATCTTGTGAGTCGCTTTTGAAATTCAATTGGGTGTCCCAAGTTGATGAAGTCGCACAGAAAAAGAAAAGTATAAGCTGTTTCAATTTGCATCGAGCTGACTTTACAGATAAGGCTGAAATTGTGTGATTGGCGGTTTAGAGCTCGTCACTTGACATTTCAGTTTTGCTCTTGTTTTTCCAGCGAACGTGTGAATCCACAGTAACTTATAACACAACTCTATACTTCAAAATAATGTAAACAAACTGTGCCTACATACTCCAGGAGTATTGGAGCACAGCGGTTAGAGTCTAACTACACTCATATACTCCAGGAGTATAGGAGCACAGAGGTTAGAGTCTAACTACACCCACATACTCCAGGAGTATTGGATCACAGTGGTTTGATACTAACTACACCCACATACTCCAGGAGTATAGGAGCACAGAGGTTAGAGTCTAACTAAAACCACATACTCCAGGAGTATAGGAGCACAGAGGTTAGAGTCTAACTACACCCACATACTCCTGGAGTATTGGAGCACAGCGGTTTGAGACTAACTACACCCACATACTCCAGGAGTATAGGAGCATAGAGGTTAGAGTCTGCAACATTGTTGTCATTATAACTACACATACATACTCCAGGAGTATTTGACTTCTGTAAACTATTTCATCAATTAATGTACATATTTTAGCATTTTCCATCAACACTTTTTTCATAAATGTATTTATAATATTAAGAGACCCAGTTGTAATTTGGGTAATCAAGGGTACTTATACTATTTAAGATTATACAATAATAATATTCCCTGCGTACAAAATTAAACAATAGACATTTTGTACAACCGTAAAACACAGCCATTCCACAAACTCTTTGGTTTACAAGTTTCAAAAATAGTTTGGTTCCCAAAAATGATTGAAACATTTTGTCAATTGTTTTTGAAAACATATTTGTTAGTCTTAACAGTTTGTGTGTAGTAAATAGTAAATTTACATTTTTTTTATATAATGAATTAAATAAAAATGAGTTCAAATATTTCTTGGTAAATAAATAAAAGCTGATAAAATACGAGGGCCATTCGGATTTCAACCTCCGTTTGGATATACCTCGCGATGGAAGCGCATTAGGAATCTCACATATGCACAATAGCATCATCACATGATGCGTTGTCTATCCTCACCCCATGCGTTCAGCCATCTTTTGTTATCATTATCTTGCGAACGAGTAAGTAAACACATGCACTGTAATTAATCCTCCAGCCAACTGTAAAATTCACGCGGTCAGTTTTTTTTTTCCATGCTGGAGTCAAAACTGCTGTTGAAATTCATCAACGAATGAGTACCGTGTTAAGTACATACTCTATGAGCGAAGGATGTGTGAGAAAGTGGAGTAGAAAATGTATAGATGGGTGAATGACTAATGAACTTGTTCAAGTGTCGACCGAAAATCTCGCCAAAGATGTGGCATCACAATTTCAGAGCTTGTAATTTTCCACATATTAATCTAACAGTTCTGTACGAGATCATTACAGGTAGGCTAAGCTACCACATGTTTTGTTGTAAGATGGGTTCCAGAAATCCTTAATGATCCAAACAAAATTTCAGGGAATGGGATCAGATTTGTCATTCTTCCAACGTTACAGCAAAGATGGAGATTCATATTTTCTAGGTCATATTGTTATAGCTATGAAAGGTGGGTTCATCTTCTCAGTGTCGAAAGAAAAGGACAGTAAAAGGACTGGATGCATACATGTTCACTACCATCATCATCATCATCATCATCTGTTTCCAGCCTGTGGCTGGGTCTGTTTATTCAAATGCCTCCATCTTCCTCCGTCCTTATACCATTCTTCCTCCTTTAATTGCTTCCATTCCTCTCCTCTCACTTGCACAATTTGTTTTCTGCTACTTCCATCTTTTTCTTGGCCTCCCTTGCAGTCTTTTTCCTACATACATTTCCATCATTTTCTTTGGTATTCTCTTCTTTTCTATCCTCACGTCATGACCATACTATCTCAGTCTTACTTCCTCTACTCTCTCATGTCTCCTGGTGACAGCTAACATGCTCTCCTTGTCTCTCTTACATTCATTGTCCATGTTTCTGTTGCATGTGTGACAATGGGTACAAAGTACATCTTGTACAGCACTTCTCTTTTCCATAGCAGGTCCCTTACGCACCTATAGAACAACTCTCCATAGCAGGTCTCTTACACACTTATAGAACAACTCTCCATTAGCAGGTCTCTTACACACCTATATAACAACTCTCCATAGCAGGTCTCTTACACACCTATAGAACAACTCTCCACAGCAGTCTCTTACACACCTATAGAACAACTTCCTCTGCTATTCTCTTCTCATTACAGCCTCTCTATTTCCACCTTTCACCAAACAAACCCAAAAAGTTCAAACAAAAAGCTGATGGCAACTGTTAACTGGGATAGAAAAGGTGGACTGGCTGACTTCATGGAACCAGGAACCACGATAGCGACAGACATGTACTGTGAAGCACTAAGAAAACTGCGGAGGGCAATTCATAACAAAAGTTGAGGAATGCAGACGTATGGCATTGAGTTCTTTCACAACTATGCGGCATATGAGCGCTGATGGACCAGTTTAGTTGGGAGGTGTTCTAGCTCCCCCTCCCCCCCAGTATAGCCTGGACCCCGCACAAAGCGATAATCACCTCCTCGCCGACATGAAAACCTGGTTGGGATCACAATGCTTCAATAACAATGCAGAGTTGAAGGATAGCGACCAATCTTGGCTGAACAACAGTCTTTGACTCAGAGAAACAAAAGCTTGCACCTTGATACGATAAGTGTCTCAATTCAGTGGGTGCCGATGTAGAAAAGTAGCTTAGACCTATAAGTATTTTTTGTATACACATTTTTTGGGTCCCAATTGCTTGTTTTCTTAACATCCCACCGGGGTTTGAAATCCGAATAGGCGTCGTAGTATATGAAAATTAAAGTAACATAATTAATAATATTTGCTATAATTTTTAAGCCAATTAGATTCTTATAAATATTAAGCTATTTAGGTTATGGTCATTAATCAATTAAAATCGATTAATAAAAAAATAGGGTCCTAAGGCTTTTTATATTCTTTTTATTTTAGAAAATTTAGAAGTCTTTTAAGATTGTCGGTTAGTTTTTTCTCCCAATCTCTTTTCTAAGTCGTGTAAATACATCCACAGTAGAATGTCTCATCTCCTTTTTAAGGCAGAATATTAATTAATGTTGAAGCTAAGCTCATTCAAGCAGAATCATTGTGCGGCGACTTTTAAACATTAATTGATACTTTGGATGGTGGAAACATTTTGTTTAATAAAAAAATATCAAGCAAACATTTAAATTAGTCGTATTTGACTGTTATTTCTAGAGAAAACTTGCGACTTTTATAGTGTTATAACTCGAGACATTTCTACTATAGTAAAACTTTTATTTTATAACCTAAACTCATTAAAGGTTGAATATATTCTCCCGCACATATTCAGATATAACCTCTTGAATATATTCTCCCGCGCATATCCAGACATAACCTCAATTCAGCGACGCCACTGAAAAATTTAATTTACACTGTTTTAAAATCTATCTTAACTTGCATTTGTGGGCGTGCAGACCGAGGCGTCAAGTTAATATGCGCCGAGGTGTGATGCTCCTTTGGACCGAGGCATCAAGATTGTGCGGCCTGGTTTCCAGGTGACTATAGAAGGTTGAGGTTATAATCCCACACACGTGTACTGAGGATGGCTTTTCCTAAACGGTTTTCCCCACTCCATTTCTCAACAAATGCCGGTACATTTTCTCTACAATTCTACTGTCATCTCTACCCGCATTAATGTAATTAAATGTGGATAGCTCCGATAACTAATCCAACATTTCTAAATCTGTTACCAATTACTATGTCCATATTGTTTTCTTCTTTGTTACATTTTTAAATACACAATTTCACGTTTCACCAATTCACTCTGGAGTACATTATTTTTTTTTATTTTTGATTTTGTCAGGAAGTCCCAAGCCCTAGTAAACCCGGTCATATTAAGCTCGTTAGATAAATGATGGCATTAAACCTGGCCTGTATATATTTCTGTTCTTCTTTCGGACTTGCCCCAGTCTACCTCAGAGGGAGGCGTTCTACCGTTTGTGCGGCTAGGACTTCTTGAGCAGCAGGATGGGCCAATAGAAGACGACAAACACCAAGAACAGGACGGGAAACATAACCCGGGACTGGCGGTCTATCTCCTGCCACAGGATCTTCTCCTGACCCGTGGCTCGGTCCACCCACGCCAGCTTGACCAGCCCGCGATTGCGGAAACTCAGGCTGGGCTTGCGGCATCGGACCCCCTCCACGTCCCATGCGGTCATGCAGTGGGGCTTGTCCAGGGCGTGGATCCGCTGCAAGGGAATTAGGTGTCAGCGAGTTGGCAGGACTGATTCACTGCTTTTCATGTTCCCTACAACTTCAACCTTGTTTTGATCAATATCTTTATACTTTTACCTTCTCTATGGCATTAGTGTCATCTATACTTGTAATAGTTTCAAAAACAATAAAAAATGCACATAGTTTTGATTGTTTTGGTTTTTTTTAACCACATTTAACGATACACACATCTCAACTAGGGCTGCCAACTATTTTTGATTGAATCCCGAGGTACCCAAGACGAAATGTTTTAAATTCCCCGTCTACAGAATCCGTACTCCTCGCATCCATATAGCCCTTCTTAGCGACGGAATTTGCATCTTCACTGTCTGTATCCTTAATCACGTGACCGTGCCAACCAATGAGAAAGTCGGAGACTACGTCCATTTAAACTTTTTGAAAGAAAATAGTCCAGAGCTAGTCACATGCAGACATAAAGCAAGAGGTTATTATGAATAGTAATGGGAAGTTTAGCCTACCAAAGCGACATCCCTCTTTCTGACAAAATGGTATTACTCAAAAAACTGTTTCAGAGATGCTACAATCTCTGGGGGTTTTATATTGCATAGGAAAATATATCTTAAATAGCTTCGATGTAAAACTATTTCATATTGTATTTGTTTCTATACCAACAGATTCTTTTGCTACAATCTTTGCTTTGATTTCGATGCATGTGCACATATTTACTTTGCTATGATTGGTAGTCCTAAGCGGTTTGTATCGACTAGTCCTTAGAATGAAATTTGAAATAGTTTACTTATTTACTAAAATACAACAAAAACTCAAAAAGTATTCAACTAGGTCAGTATTTGACAAAATATCTAAGTTCACGGTAGATTTAACAAGCCTACTTTTTTTTTTTGAGGAACATTGTTCTGTTTTGGGTGCGCGCATTGGCAGTAGAAAATGTATCATGCGGAACGGTCTAGCAGGATTAGGAAACTATAGATTAATTTTTACCTGAAGTAACTTCAAATGTTCCAAGATAAAAGCTTGAAGTTCTTTTTCTGTGCCAGTTTCTTTAACATTTGGAAACATTTCGTTCAAATTATTAATAATTTGTGTAAACCATAGCTATAATTTCTTGTGAAAGCTTTCTATTTTGTCAGATGTATTAAAAATATTAGTACATGCAAATAAGTAATAAATTTGGACGAAGCACAGTTGCCGTTCGTTCCAACTTCATCTGTGTTCTTATTGAACAGCGATATGTTGTACTCTGGGCTGTGGCACACCAGTAGACCGGCACACCGTTTATGGATAAAATGTTTAGTTTTTTTAAATTCCGAGGCGAGGGAGCGTTAGGAATGAAAGATGAGCGTAAAGCAGTGTACCAAATCAATGTGAGCGCAAAATTAAATCTGCAGCGAGGACGCAAAACATGGCAATGCCAACAACGTTTGGAACGACATTACTTATAATTATGTCATGTTTGATTAAACTACCACATGCTTCAGTGGCTGCATGGTCCAAGGCGCTAAATAGACTAGACTGCCGATGATGGAGAGAATGTGTTTTGATCCTAGTCGATTGTACTGAAGGTTGTTTTTCCTAAATGGTTTCCCACTCTCCACGCAAATGTGGGCACACTTCTTCATCCCTATCTCATTAAATTATCTGTATAAACCTATGGCTAATACTAGTAGCGCAGTATATAATAGCATAGAGCGGCGCAGCTAGAAATTTCTGGAATACTGGGTTATTTTGTGTTCCAGGTGGTGTCCGCCCGGGAAACAGGACAATGAGTTCAATTCCAAGACTGTACCGGACAATCCAGGATGGTTGGCAACCCTAGTCACAACCTGTTGTTTGTGTGCTGCTATCAAATCACTTTCCTGCTGATCTCTTGTCAGTCGCACCAACCACGCAATATAGCGCTAGTTATCTCAACTCACCATGGGTAATATCCTAGGCAGTGTTGCCACCCTTGTTTCTTTATCGAGTTGGTAGCGGACGTCCAGCACCTTGACGACGACAAACTCTCCCAGTGCTGCGAACACGAACACCATACATCCAGCCATCCACAGATCCAGGGCCTGTGGAGAGACGGGCAACTTGTAACATCCCAGATCTAAGATATGTAGCTCATGGTGAGGTTTACAGGAGTTGGACACAACTAATTGTACCTTTTTGGTGAAGAACATAAGCTTTACAGTTCACCCATCCATCTTGGGAATAAAAAGCATACTGATATGCCTCTAAAACCCCTGAACACTCAAATCTTCAAACCCTTGAACATTCAAATCCTCAAACCCTTAAACACTCAAGTCATCAAAATCTTGAACCCTCAAATCCTTGAACACTCAAACCCTTGAATCCTTGAATCCTCAAACCCATGAATTCCTAAACCCTTTAATCCAGGAATCCTTGAACCCTTAAACCCATGAAATCTCAAACCCTTGAAACTCAATCCTCGAATCCTTAAAGATATTTCCAATTTGAAAATTATCTTTTTTTTTCCGAAATATAAATATAAATTTGTTTTTCAGCTCAAATACCGCCTATAGATGGTTCAGCCCCAACATAATTTATGGGGCAAACCTAACAACAAGACCCCAGACCATTAATTTAACACTTGACCGAACATATGAATGTTATAATAAACGCATTTTGTTACCATTTTTATATAAAATTTATATTTTCTCTTATGTTAATAATTTTTCCTCCCCATAAGACTTTAAATTCTTATGCAAAATGAATATTAAAATTTGTAAAATAGTGGACTCGGACAGAAACAAACGACCCTACCGCCCAACACGGAGGTAGTAGGAGGCTGACCTTGACGTAAGCGACGGGAGGGATGTCCGTCTTGAGTCCCGTGAACATCGTGACCAGGGTCAACATGGAGGTGACCAGCAGCGTCACCCGCCCGGGGATGGCGTCCAAACCGAGCCAGAAGCTGAACCACGACAGCATGACCACGAGGGAACTGGGCGCAAACGTCTGGATCAGGTGATGGCCGATCTGACGCTCGAACCGGAAGTACATGATCAGTCGGGAGAAATTGGCTGCAATGGTGAGAACAGTTGGTAGATTGCTATGAATTCTCAGAAATACAGGACGGGTTGTTACAATACCATTTCATTGTATTTGTACGCTCTGGGAGTGCTCACTAACAGGCAGTGGGATCAGTCAGGTGGGCCGAATACCTGTCTCGCACGGCTCGATTATCGAGATGCACATCTTGTATTTATTAATTATTGGTTCACGAGTTATATTTTGTTTAACCTAAAACAGCGTAGCTGACCCCAAACAGATGTTCACCGGCTGGTCAAAATAAGCAAACTACACGAGTAATAATACCCGCTTTGGTGGTTGAATGGTCTAAGGTGTCACCGTTGCAATAGACTGGTCTGCCGATGACAGGGGGGTTGGTGTTCAAATCCTGGTTGTGTGTAATAAGGGTGGTTTTTCCAGTTTCCTTCCGTGTAAATGTGGGTACACTTCTAAATTCACCCTTCCTCATTTCTTAACACACTAGTTCATATACGTATATCACCAGATAGTGAGACATGGGGACAACAATAAAATACACTAACAATAGTGAATAATACGGGGCACTCTCCCCTGAGATCGAAGGCTTGGCCTGGGTCAAGATTGCCGAGGCTTGTGTTTTATGCGACAACTGACAATCTCGTAGAGAAATTGGTTTGAATCCTGGCGTATGAGATCGAATGGAGGTACAAGCTATTCATAGTTGCTTTTTTTTTGACATCTTGTTTTATTACCCGTGTGGGTTATACGCATTTATACTATTAACGCTAGTGTGTTGGGGATGAACGAGGTTGAATTTAAAGGAAGTGCATCTTCATTTTCATGCAGGGAGAGTTGAAAACCATTTTGGAAAAAAACCACCCTAAGTACACCCGATTGGGATTCGAACCTTCGATCTACCTGTCACTGGTAGTTCATTCTATTGTGAGAGTGACACCTTAGACCATGCGGCCACTGAAGTGGGTTATTTGTTGTAAGTGCGGCTAGTGTCCCCATTATTCATTTATACTTTGCGCCTCACCTCCTGAACCACGAGGCCGTACGTACGTCCACCAGACACAATGGCGAGGAAGCCGTGTGTTGTCGCCTTACAGCCATTATCGAGAGTTTGATTGCTCTGAACCAAAATGGAGCCCTACCCCCCCATTAAGTTAATTATCTCCAATTGGTTGATGTTCCATGAATGTTTTAGCGGCGCTGACAGTTGGTTGCTCTGTGCCGACATCCGCCGGATGTCTAATCGCTGTCATACGCCAGACTTGAGCACTTGCCAAAACCGACTTTTAGTGACCTCTCGCAAAATACTTTATTTACTTTTATCATCATCGCTCCATTTTCAATGATTTTAAATAATAAAGAGTAAATAATTTATATCTTAAGACTGAAAATGACTCGTTTCGTGGCCGCACAGGCCAGGGCGTCACTCTTGCAATATGCCGATGATAGGAAGACAAGGTCTTGAATCCCAGTCGGGTGTAAATGAGGGTGGTTTTACATAAACGGTTTCCCGCTGTACTTGCAAAGCAGGTGCACTTCCTCTAAATTCAACCTTCCTCAACCCTAACACATTAGTATAATTAATTCATATGCACATAACTCGAATAGGTAGTAAGACCAAGTGATAAAAAAAAGAAGATAAAGTTGTGTGAGCAATTTTTTCTAAGTGTTTTAATAATGGCTAGTATTTTAATCTTTACTTTTCGTATTAAGGCGGCCGCCTTGATCAGCGAGTAACTATCATTCGCTGTCAGGCAACACAGATTATAATATACAATGGTCTGTGTAGTTTTCTGGAACTAATTTTTCTATTCTCTCTAAGCCTATACTCTCTTTCACCCTTCACCTACAACCACTCCTTTGTCATGTCACTAGGAAAGAAAACTAAAAAACTTGTTATCTCAAGGTAAAGAGGAAAGCTCACTGCTAGTTCTAAAATATTTTAAAACTTTCTGTTATGATCCTATCTAATAATTACTGTATTTGTTAGAGGAAGGATAAATATAGAGCCCCGTTTCATCAAGACTGGTCTCACAGCTCCGAAAATATGATTAAAAAGTAGTTAAAAATGAGCGAATGTCACATTTTCACACATTTCTTACTATTAATAAAATTTAAACTTTAGGGATGTTATGAAGAAAAAAACCCTGTTAGAATATTTTCACTTTATTTTTTATGTGAACCATATTTTGAAACAACGCATCATAGAATTAAATATTGCGTTAGAGCTAAACGTCTGCGCGGCAATTTCTCGCTCACCGGGGCCATAGTAGTTAGATCCCAGTACTTGTTGAAAGAGCACAATCTATTCTGAGGTGCCCGCAGTAATTGTCACTGCCAGTACTTGTTGAAAGAGCACAATCTATTCTGAGGTGCCCGCAATAATTGTCACTGCCAGTACTTGTTGAAAGAGCACAATCTATTCTGAGGTGTCCGCAGTAATTGTCACTGCCAGTACTTGTTGAAAGAGCACAATCTATTCTGAGGTGCCTGCAATAATTGTCACTGCCAGTACTTGTTGTAACGGGTCAGAGAGTGTACAAGGAGAGCTGTGGCAAATGCAGGATGCAGGTAATTATGCACTAGAGAGTGACTGGCTGATTAAGTCTGGGTCAAACATTGACCTTGGATTGTTCCATGACCTACCTCCATCATGAATCGGCTGTTTGTTTACTTACTGGTACCTTGTTCATATCTTGAAGTGGACAGACACAAACATCCAGCTTGTTTGTTGTACAAGACTTTCTAGGTTTAGTTGTGATCACACTCTGCTTGTAACATGTAGTTCTAGGGTTGGTAGTACTGTACCTCCCTTCTGCTTGTAACCTGTAGTTCTAGGGTTGGTAGTACTGTACTTTCCTTCTCCTGCATGTAACCTGTAGTTCTATGGTTGGTAGTACTGTACCTTCCTTCTCCTGCATGTAACCTGTAGTTCTATGGTTGGTAGTACTGTACCTTCCTTCTCCTGCATGTAACCTGTAGTTCCATGGTTGGTAGTACTGTACCTCCCTTCTCCTGCATGTAACCTGTAGTTCCATGGTTGGTAGTACTGTACCTTCCTTCTCCTGCATGTAACCTGTAGTTCCATGGTTGGTAGTACTGTACCTCCCTTCTCCTGCATGTAACCTGTAGTTCCATGGTTGGTAGTACTGTACCTTCCTTCTCCTGCATGTAACCTGTAGTTCTAGGGTTGGTAGTACTGTACCTTCCTCCTGCTTGTAACCTGTAGTTCTATGGTTGGTAGTACTGTAATTTCCTTCTCCTGCATGTAACTTGTAGTTCTATGGTTGGTAGTACTGTACCTTCCTTCTCCTGCATGTAACCTGTAGTTCCATGGTTGGTAGTACTGTACCTCCCTTCTCCTGCATGTAACCTGTAGTTCTATGGTTGGTAGTACTGTACCTTCCTTCTCCTGCATGTAACCTGTGGTCTCCTCCAGTTTGAGCGGTTGCCCCATGTTGTACTGTAACAACTTCAGCTCGGGGTTGACGGTCACTCCATCCTTGCTCCAGTGCAGCTGTAACTTCTGGTGGTTGTACGAGACTGAAACAAGAGTTCATTGCACGGTAAGTAGTCTAGCGCCCAGGGAAAACATCTCTGACCACATTGACATAGCCGAGCATGTGCCGGCTGATTCCAGACTACGAATACGACGGCCTATACCATACATTCATAAATACCGCTGAAGCTATATTTCACTGTAAGCTGAAGTGGTCAGCTGAAGGATATGATAAATATCTGACATTAGTACATTTAATCCTGTGGCCATTTCAGATACATTATCAGTGGATTATTGTTATGTTGTCTCTATTATCCACTTAAAACATTATCTGCTACGTTCTAACATCACCATGATGAAATATTTCCAGCTTGTCGCCGGGTCAGTTTAGTAAAATGCCTCCATCTTCCTCTGTCCTTCCACCATTCTCTTCCTCTCACTTGTACACTTATTGTTATCTGCTCCCATTTCTTTCTAGGTCTCCCGTGCGGTCTTTTTTTAACATACCTCAGCTCCATCTTTCTCTTTGGTATTCTCTCTTATTCCGTCCTCATTACATGTCCATACCATCTCAGTCTAGCTTCCTCTACTATCTCATGTACTTCAACATCCTCATTACATGTCCGTTCATCTCAGTCTTGCTTCCTCTACTATCCCATGTACTCCAACATCCTCATTACATGTCCATACCATCTTAGTCTTGCTTCCTCTACTATCTCATGTACTCCAACATCCTCATTACATGTCCATACCATCTCAGTCTTGCTTCCTCTACTATCTCATGTACTCCAACATCTTCACTACATGTCCAAACCATCTTAGTCTTGCTTCCTCTACTATCTCATGTACTCCTGTTTCTCCTGGTGACAACTAACATGCTCTCCTAGTCTCTCTTACATTCAATGTCCATGTTTCTGATGCATATGTGACAATAGGTACAAAGTACATCCAGTACAACACCTCCTTACACTTCAAGGGCTCTTCTTTTCTCCATAGTAGGTCTCTTACACACCTATAGAACAACTCTCCCTGTTGTCCTCTTCTTATTAGGTCCTCTACTTCCACCTTTAGCATCAATCACCCTTTCAAGATATTTTACGTTTTGTACTTTTCTCTGCTCTACTCCATCCAACTGTATATAGCTTAGACCTTTTCCTCTTACTTGTCATCAGCATCACTTCACACTTCATCGTACTAAATTTCACTCCACGCAATTTCACTTCCTCGTTCACAAATGGGTTGAGGAATTAAGTTATCTAGGCAAGATTTGGGGTACATGGACTACACAAGATAGTAGAGGAAGCAAGACTGAGATGTATGGTCATGTAATGGGAATGGAAAAGGAGAGGCTTAAAAGAGAATGATAGAAATGAAGGATTTAGGAAAAAGACCACAAGAGAGGCCAAGAAAGAGATGGGAGGAGCAGTTCACAGAGTATGCAAGTGAGAAGAGACGAATGGAAACAATTAAAGGAGGAATATTGGTGGAAGGATAAAGGAAGATGGAGGCATTTTACTAAACTGAGCCGGCCACAGGCTGGAAACAGTCTAAAATGTTGGCGATGTTTACTAATCTCTTTCCTTCCAAGTTATAATTCGAGAAATACGGCAACATCACTTAGGGCATCCCCCTGTGATGTGACGGACATCTTAGAAACAAGATTCAGCCCAGAACACTGACACAACTGTAGCGATATCAGGTCGTCACAGCTACATCAAGTGTCTGTTGAAGAACAAAGGCGGGATCAGGAGGTCCCATTATCTGCTAAGGAAAAAAGGGGAGACGACTCACAGCTCTCTATGTACATCGGACACACTTGTATGTCCATGGGGTACAGCTGGAACTCCATCTGGCAGGCGATGATGGCATGCATTCTGGCGGCGTAGCGGACCGTCTTGTTGCGAAACAGTGTGACGCTTGAGAACTTGTGGGTCAGCGTGGCGATCTCTGGGGACAACAAACACAACTACTGGAGCTTCGGCCAGTCAAGGACATACACTAAGAGCTTCGGCCAATCAAGGACATACACTAAGGGCTTCGGCCAATCAAGGACATACACTAAGGGCTTCGGCCAATCAAGGACATACACTAAGGGCTTCAGCCAATTAAGGACATACACTAAGGGCTTCGGCCAATCAAGGACATACACTAAGAGCTTCAGCCAATCAAGGACATACACTAAGGGCTTCGACCATTCAAGGACATTCACTAAGGGCTTCGGCCAATCAAGGACATACACTAAGAGCTTCGACCAATCAAGGACATTCACTAAGGGCTTCGACCAATCAAGGACATTCACTAAAGGCTTCATCCAATCAAAGACCAACATTAGAACTTCCATATTTATACACACACTAAGTTAAGGTGTAGATTTAATAAAAATTGCCCTGTTCTGTTTAATATAATGACCCACTAAAACACACATTAAATATGTTGGAGCTCAATTTATAGTATTCGTGGTGAAGGTACAATGAAGAATCCAACCACACTTCTTTCTAACCATAGGTTTATTTACCGTGCACTCAAGTCTGTGCCAATAGCAAACTGATTGGTGAGTAGTTCCACGTGTGTGATTAATCTCCTGTCTCGAGTGTTACATCTACATATACATGGTCTCTTAGTGACAGCCATCACGACATTGGATGACCCTTAGCGGGATAAAAATAACCACAGCCCTCACGAACATTGTTAAAAACAAGTATATGTCGGTTCAGACTTGGCGGCAATGCAACAAGAAAACTGCCAAATTATTATTGAAGGTTTGTTTGTATCGAACCTTTAACGAGTTAACAGTGTCTAGATTCTGTAGTTTGTAAGACTTTTCAAAAAGTTTGTGTCACTCGTCGGCATGAACGTTTTGTTAACGGGACGAGAACTTTATTAAACGTTTTGTAGTTTAAATTAAACTCCCATGATCGAGCTATACCGATCAAGCGGCCGCCGCTTGTTGGCGAATATGCTGCCAACATTTGCGGATAAAGGATGTCATGGGGTCAGCACAACAAACCTTCCAGTCGTTGATCTCAGATTTCTAGACCAGAGCTGCTACTTTTTCATTCAAATAGATCCTCATTTGTACTCACGAGGCTAAGTTCAAGTCCATTCCAGAGCCACTGCTTTACAGAAAAATCTGGAAGCGCTGGAGATGGAACCCTGGACCTATGCATATGTAGCCAGTATAACTCTCACCACTAGACCACAGAGACAGTGTTTTATATATATATATATATATATATATATATAGAGAGAGAGAGAATGCCGTTCGTATGATGAGAAAGATCCAATATGGCGGACGCATCTTATCCCAGCTGATAACCTGGCAGAATCATGGACACAAATCGCGCCACCTCCTATTGATAAAAATATTTAAAAACGACCAGGAACAGACTTTGCACAAAATCCGAAAATGCGGCTGTCAAAGGCAGGTCTATTAATCCCGGACTAGCTATAAAATCATATAGCAATGTGTAGTACCAAACTTTGCCACCGGACCGCAGCACTAACGACAAGACCACTAGTATCTATTTTTTCTTTGGTCCCCACGTCTTAATGCCCGTTGTGATTGTACGCATAATATGCACTAAATACGCCAACGCGTTAGGGTTTATTAAGGTTGGATTATGGGGGAGTGTACCAGAATTTGCGTGGCAGGAGAGTGGAAAACCATTTAGGCAAAATCCCCCTCGGTACATACCCGAAAGCGACTCGAACCCTGATCTCTACGTCATCAACATTCCGGCTTATTGCGGTAGTGACTCCTTTAGAACGTTTGACCACCAAAATAGGGTACTCCTTTGTCCCAAACACAAATTGTGCTAAACACGTATTTTAAATTATGACTTGTTTCGCAATTTTATAACTGAAAAAAAAAATAAAAAAATTGCTGAATATTTTGTTAAATTATATTTTTCAGGGTCATAGGGGAAAGTGAAGAAAAAGGGCGCTTTAGTCATTTTGTACCACCATGACCAACTCAAGGTGTGGGCGAATCTTTAGGGTAGTGCAGGAAATAAATCGATTATAAAAATATATATTTGATAGATTAAGGGGCCTGATTTAATTTTCTTTTTCTTGGAATCTTTTCATGGTTTCTAAAAGCATCTTGTGTATGTTCTTTGGGTCTACAGCAAGTCCACTAAAAGCTTTGTTACCTGGATTTAATGAGACCCGGTTCACGTAGAGTGGTGTGACAGCAACACACCTCTCTGTACACCCTCGTAGGCTTGTATATCGATACACATCCTCCCTTACTATTTACACCCCCTTCAACCAACATCCTCTTACGAAATGTGACAACCCAGCAACCCCAAGCTCGGGTAAAATCCTGGTGTGGCCTGTAGTGTTGGAACTTGATTTAATTTACCACGCTTCCTTTCTAGAAGCATCAGAGGATGCTTTTCATTTAGACCTTCTAGAAGCATCAGAGCATGCTTTTCAGTTAGACCTTCTAGGAGCATCAGAGCATGCTTTTCAGTTAGACCTTCTAGGAGCATCAGAGCATGCTTTTCAGTTAGACCTTCT
>CABFWB010001136.1:0-13587 GCA_902151455.1 Timema bartmani | reverse complement strand
AAAAAAAAAAAGTTTAGCCATAAAAACTGCACCCCCACCCCCCTCTTACGTCCTACCAAGCGTTTCACGATATCAGTCCCAACTCGGCTCCCGGCTCGCGCGAGGTATTATGGGAGTTAAAAGAGAAAAGAAAACGATTATGATATGACAGAAATGTGTGCGGTACATTCGTATTTGAATGATTACTCAACATTTTCCGCGGCGACGATGGGGGACAAAGTGACAAAGTTTCTTGTTAATAACTACAGTATGTCCCTATTAAGATACAATAAAGATATGTGCACAGTGCTTATCTGTGAAGCTATTCTAAAATGGTCAAAAACGGCCTTGTCAATGCAGTTTTTATCCAAATATAATTTAATATTCCGACAATGTTCTGTATTAGGAACATCTATTAACTCTTTATCTCCATTAATGTTCAATCAGAAATGATCCACGTGCAATAATGTTCGTGTAGATTTACGGTTTGTAGCCGACTGTATCACAGATTCATTGGCATGTGATGCACGGTATTAAGTGCATCTTGTGTTCTGTAGGAGACGGAAAGCTATGAACCGACTAAAATACAACAAAATATTTCAAACTAAAATGGAAAAGATAGTGCAAGTTTTTGATTTTAACAAATACATCAATTCATTGTCTTTTCTTTTTTTCCACTTAAGGTGTTATTCTCAATGTTTTTACTTTTAGTTATTGAAATTAATCTTATCCAAGACATTTACTTTGACAATCTAATAAATTGTCTTTCTTTAAAATGTAAAAATTATTTAAAAAAATATACAATTTGATTTGTTATTCATTACATTTCATAATATAATATATCTCCATAAGCAAAATATTTTTTCACTTTATGAGATAAATGTATTATATTCGTAAGAAGGTACAGGAAAGGTGGATAGATTTATAAAATATGGTTTTTACAAATTATTCCTATTACACGTTCCTATTTAAGTATTCTAACATTCTTTACCAATTTAATTTTTCTCCCTTTTGTGTTTTTTTGTTCCCTCTTTTAGGAAGTTGCTTTGCGCGTTTCTCACTCCTCCCTGATAAGTTCCGATAGAATGAAACCTAGGTCGGGGGATTGGGCGGTGACGATCGATTTTCTTAAAGAGGTAGCCATTACCTTTTTGTCCAGTGGCAGCAGTGTAAAGTGTGAGCTGTGTTCTTCTTTTCATTGTAAAAAGTATAGTGTGTTTGTCCCTTTTATATGTTTCTATCCACCTTTCCTGTACCTTCTTACGAATATAATTTCATAATATTCAACATGATTTGATTTTTAAATAAATACTTACTAAAAAAATTTAGATAAGAGGTGGCACACTTGTCTAAGGTGTCACTCTCGCAGTAGACTAGAGGTTCGAATCTCGGTCTGGTGTACTGAGGGTGGTTTGTTTCCCACTAAAGGTTTTTACACTCTTACACTTACGAATTCGGGTACACTATCTCTGAATTCAACCTTTCTCACCCCTAGCACACTACCGTAATTAGTGCATATGCGTATAACCGGAAAAGCTAGTAAGACGTTGATCTAATATAAAATAAAATGGGGTTTTTCTGATCAAACGAACGACCACCGTAGCGAATCCCCGTCCATTTCTGATCTATTTATTTAGAAAGTTCTATTGCCCTTGATGTACCCACTGCATGCTCGTATAAATGTCGTATATATCCCTCCGCCACACACGTAATATATAACCAGCTCTGCTTTCTTTACCCGACTTCTGTTTTTCACGTTTATATTCCAGCTGAGCGCCGGCGAATAGAAACATTCCAGCATGCGAGGAGGTTGTTTACAACTCGTTATTTATGTGTTGGTGAACCCCGCCCGACACTGACCTTCTTATTTATCGGTTGGTTATTGAAACCTCGTAGATCATGTTGTAAATAATACACCAATAACCACTACCGGTGGTTAAAAGATATTCAACGCGAAAGATTTATGTGCGTATCACTAACAAAAAACTATTTAAAGGCAGAATTACCTGTATTATTTGGTATTATTTGATAGGTCATTGCTGATTGGAAAAGTCACCCGCTTCAGTGGCCGAATAGTCTAAGGCGTCACTCTCGTAGCTACGGTCGGGTCTACTGAGGTTGGTTTTCCCTAAGTAGCCTTCCGCTCTTCCTCCGCGTAAATCCGTGTGTGCATTTCATCTTTATTAAGCCCTCCTCATCCCTAATTAATTACAAATAATTAGACGTGTCAAAATAAAGTTAGGGAATTACATTCGTATGTACACCTCGTCTACCCTGAACGGTAGCAGTCTTACCTTGACTGATTACATTATGCTCTTATATTATAAGATACACCATGGTGGAACCAAGCAAGGTAGCAGTACGTAGAATGACGCACTCTTTCAAAAAGACATTCGATTGTAAGGCTTGCATTTTGAGCTATTACTATAAATGAATCAAATAGCCAAAGCTATTCTATTTGTTTTAGTGAGGATTTACTCGCATCTAGATATAATATTCTGAACATTGAAAAATGACACCTGGACACGGGAATCGAGCCCGGGATGATATCTAGATGAAGTAAATCCTCACTAAAACAAATATAATAGCTTTGGCTATTTGATTCTTAAATATGCAATCCCTTACAATTATAATAATTGTACAAGTGGCAGCAATAAGCCAACTACCGAGTCGAAGATGGCTGCGTTATCTGATAGCTCGTGATATTAATATAATCACACACTTGTAGCCGACGATTTCCGTAAGTCCATCATAGACTCTGCCTTAAAATATGAGTGAATAATGACCCAGGGCACGGTAATATTTCTGGATAGATCAGTGGTTAGAGCATTGGTCTACTAACCCAAAGGTCCCGGGTTAGATTCCCGTGTACAGGTATCATTTTTTAATTTTCTGAATATGGCATCTTATTATAATGTTAGGGAGCTCCATATTACTGGAGTACAAACATGAATATAACCCAGAAACAAGGTCAAATGGGACACACGTTTGTTTTTGTGTCTCCTGTCCACCGCTGAAGGGGGTCCCACATGTTAAGGTACACCAAGGTCATAGTCAGGCCAACATTTTCAGGTGGGGTGGGGTTTGGGGCCAACCCCCCTCCCCCAACTACTACTAGCAAATAAGAATTACATAGGGCCACCACCCTCCAAGTCTGAAAACTTGTATTGAGCATTTCTTAAATGGCATAAATGATATTAGTGGGGAGGCGTGGCGGTGGAGAGGGGTGCAGGCACTGCCTCATGAACACAGGTTTCTCCTTTAGGATACATTCCCCCCCGGCTGGGCTTGAACTCACGAACATCGGACAAACGTTTGCCGCCCCACCCTCTGGTTCGATGTGTCCTCGGAACTACAGTTCGAATAGGTTCAAGTTGAAAAAGTTTCACTATTTCCTGATCTGAAAGACTTCTGATCTTTCTATTTCCTTTGTCAATATTTTGTCTCAGTCCACCAAGCTTTGTTGCTTGACTCATGAACACCTGGTTTTGTTTAGACCATATAAAATATTATTTTTGGTCAATCTCCAGGGTGTGGGAGGGGGAGTTGAGCCCCCCTCCCCCAAATTTCCCCTGATTACCGTCATGTGGTTCACCCTGTATATATAGATCAAAGTCTCAGTGATCTATGGATCCACGACTACTTAGGGCGGTATAGAGAGAAACCCCGAGTTAAGGTGGGATGGAAAGGAATGCCACAAAAATACCGTATTTTTTGCAGTTTTTATGGCAAAACATTTTTTTCGCCAAAATAAAAAAAAATATTGTTTCGGTAGAAACATAGGGCTTACATTTCTTCACTTGGTGATATCAACATTTGTTGAATATCTGTCAAGATTGTCCTGGAATTTAATGACAACTTTTCTCTTCATTTAAATAGTCTCTCATCTAATCCTGCTATGATCATGACACCTATTCAACAACTGTTGATATCACCATGTGTAGAAAATTAAACTATATGTTTATAATGGAGATATATTTGATTTATTTTGGTCAAAATAATGTTTTGTCATAAAACTGCAAAAACACCGGCCTTTTATCACGTTCCCTTCCGTCCCACCTTAAGAGCCATATTTTTGAAGTTTTACAACAACGACAAAAACGAATAGTTTCGGCACAAATAAACAAAAATTTCTTCGTTATATAAGTTTTGTTTAATTCTCCACACATGTAAATCTCAACAGCTCTTGAACATCTGTTTTGAGCTGACATTTGGACAGGATATTTTTATAGAAATTAAAAAAGTGTTGTTAAATGACACCAAAGTCATTATAGCAGAAATTCAAGAAATGTCGAAATTAACATATGTAGGCAATTAAAATAAAATTTATATAATGAAGCAGTATATTATTTATTTTGGACAAAACTTTTTTTGTCTTAAAAACAGCAAAACATGGCAAAATATGGAAGATCTTCTTTAACTCGGTTTGACTAAGATCGTACCTTCTCTCCGAGAACATCGACCGCCGAGGTTTTTGTTTTGGAGCAAGACGCAATGAATCCAACACGAGCTTGGGGCGTGACAAGAGTTCGGCAATGTCCGGGGCTTGTCGTGGAACTCCGCCGTCTCTTCAGGTACCTCTCGTCACTCTCAAGACAGAATGACAGACGAATGGAAGTCTTGAAGGTGTAAACATTGTAGAATATGTCCCCTCGCACGAGACAACAAACCGGTCCTGTTGAACAAGTATTCTTTGTCGAGAGGGAGACACAGACTGTTTGGCAGGAACTTGACACGAACTGTCAATTATATTACACTTGATACGAACTGTCAATCATGTTACACTTAATACGAAATGTCAATTATATTAAATTTGGCACGAAATGTCAATTATATTGCACTTGACACGAACTGTCAATTATGTTACACTTAATACAAAATGTCAATTATATTACACTTGACATGAACTGTCAATTATGTTACACTTAATACGAAATGTCAATTATATTACACTTGGCACGAACTGCCAATTATATTTCAATTGACGCGAACTGTCAATGACAGTGTTAAAAAGATTGTGACGACAGAGACGATGTGAACACTAGAATACCGGCACCAGCCATGTAACACTTTGCCAATCTAACTTAAGGAACCGTGGGGAGAGCGTGATAAACCACCACTCGCCTGGAGAGAGGATTGGAATCCTCTCCAGCCTAGCCTACCCCTGAGCCTACTAGTAATGTGACTAATATCTCCAATTAGTTCTCTGTATGTGACACAGGACTAGTTCATCAACGTTTACCTTCTACTGGCAACTCGGGGTTGGAGGGCCCAGGATCAATCCTAGTCTGGGTGCTATTTCTGTTGTAGAATTCAGTTTGTTTGTAATTCCTGTGTTGATATAATCAGTTGGTTTCAGAAGTTCTTGTTAAAGACCTCAAAGCAGGCTTGTCAAAATTGTTTGAAATTGAGGTTCACATCGGAAATTGTAACGTTGTGACCATATTTAAATTAAGAAAAAACAAAAAGTTTTAAATACTTTTTATTACTGAAATAAACAGAAAATTAAGTACATTTTTAACACTAGCTTCGGTGACCTGGCAGTCTAGGGGTAAGGTGTCGGACTTCTGTGCTGAGGGGCCGGGGTTCAATCCTCGGTCCCGGCACAGATTTATCTGATTGCCAAACCCTTCCTTCACCTCTGACAAGACGTGTATTAATCACAACTTGTGAATGTGAGGAATGCCAGGCCTCCGCCGTGGTTCGGATCCCACGTTAAACTGTAGGTCCTCCATTTCATCTCGCAATCACCCTACCATTACATATTAGCGTAAGTGCGTATAACCCGAACGGGTAGTAAGACGCGGTGCTAATAATAATAATAACACCAGCTACTCGCTTTGGTGGTCGAATGCTAAAAAGCGTCAGTCTTGCAGTGGACTAAACTGCCGATGACGAGAGATAGGGGTTCGATTCCCGGTCGGGTGGGCTGATGATGGTTTTCCCCTGAATGGCTTTCCACCCTCCCTCCACGCAAATGCAGATGCAATTCATCTAAATTTAATCTTCCTTATCCTAAACACATTAGCGTAATTAGTACATTTGCGTCCAACCCGAACGGGTAGTAAGACGTGGTGATGAAAAAATAGACTGACTCTTTCATTTTCCATGAATTTGAGAGTTATTCTCAGTGATGGTGTGAGTGTTAACCTTTAAAACTGGCTCTAAAATCACTTTCAGACAAAACTGGCTCTAAAGTCACTTTCAGACAAAACTGGCTCTAAAGTCACTTTCAGACAAAACTGGCTCTAAAGTCACTTTCAGACAAAACTAGCTCTAAAGTCACTTTCAGACAAAACTGGCTCTAAAGTCACTTTCAGACAAAACTGGCTCTAAAGTCACTTTCAGACAAAACTAGCTCTAAAATCACTTTCAGACAAAACGCGTGTCCGTACCGGCCGTTTATTTCCGTGTGAGAAAATTAGTTTTGGGTTGACTCCACTATTTTACGAATCCCAAATCTTGAATCTTTATGGAATAATTATGAACATGAGAGGAAATATAAATCTAATCTAATAATATAAAATACTAAATGTTAACATTATTTCTTATAATCCAGTCATTATAACATTCATACATTCAGTTAAGTGTTAAATTACTGGGCTGGGGTCCGGTTGTTAAGTTTGTACTATCATTGGTTCTGAAACACCAATAAGCAGTAGCAGGTGTTAAAACAAATTTCCCTTGAGAAATTGAATACAATTTTTTTGTAAGGATTTGCGTCTTGAATCTGAAAGTTTCTCGAATCCTCTAATCTGGCATTACCTTAAGGATTAAAGGGATTAGAGGGTTCAAGGCTTCGAGGATTCAAGGGTTTAGGGGTTTGAGGGTCCGAGGTTCGAGGGTTGGAGGATTCGAGGGTTGGAGGGCTCAAGGATTCAAGGGTTGGAGGTTTCGAGGTTGGAGGGTTTGAAGGCTCGAGGGTTTGAGGATTCAAGGATTCAAGGATTCGAGTGTTGGAGGGTTGGAGGTTTGAGGGTTCCATCCATAGAGAAATCAACTGTTCATACAATCTTGAGCTGCCAAACGTTGCACATATTTGGCGCGAAAATGTAACCCTCTTTTGTGAATCAATCTCTTGTGAATAAAGCGTACGTAACCCTCTTTTGTGAATTGATCTCTTGTGAATAAAGCGTACGTAACCCTCTTTTGTGAATCGATCTCTTGTGAATAATGCGTACGTAACCCTCTTTTGTGAATTGATCTCTTGTGAATAAAGCGTACGTAACCCTCTTTTGTGAATTGATCTCTTGTGAATAAAGCGTACGTAACCCTCTTTTGTGAATCGATCTCTTGTGAATAATGCGTACGTAACCCTCTTTTGTGAATTGATCTCTTGTGAATAAAGCGTACGTAACCCTCTTTTGTGAATTGATCTCTTGTGAATAAAGCGTACGTAACCCTCTTTTGTGAATCGATCTCTTGTGAATAATGCGTACGTAACCCTCTTTTGTGAATTGATCTCTTGTGAATAAAGCGTACGTAACCCTCTTTTGTGAATTGATCTCTTGTGAATAAAGCGTACGTAACCCTCTTTTGTGAATCGATCTCTTGTGAATAATGCGTACGTAACCCTCTTTTGTGAATTGATCTCTTGTGAATAAAGCGTACGTAACCCTCTTTTGTGAATTGATCTCTTGTGAATAAAGCGTACGTAACCCTCTTTTGTGAATCGATCTCTTGTGAATAATGCGTACGTAACCCTCTTTTGTGAATTGATCTCTTGTGAATAAAGCGTACGTAACCCTCTTTTGTGAATTGATCTCTTGTGAATAAAGCGTACGTAACCCTCTTTTGTGAATCGATCTCTTGTGAATAATGCGTACGTAACCCTCTTTTGTGAATTGATCTCTTGTGAATAAAGCGTACGTAACCCTCTTTTGTGAATTGATCTCTTGTGAATAAAGCGTACGTAACCCTCTTTTGTGAATCGATCACTTGTGAATAATGCGTACGTAACCCTCTTTTGTGAACTGATCTCATGAGTAAGAGCTGGGCCTCACGGACTAGAGTTACTCAAATAATTTGCCAATTTTCAAACGTCATCAAACTAAACGGTGCTGTCCAAAAGTTTATAAAAATAAAAATCAGACCGAATTTTAAGGTCTCCGCTGGATGGGTAGAATAATGGACCGGGCCCTACGTGGCCCACGGGCCCTAGGTTTGACATTCATACCTTAAATTAATTATTATATACCGCCCTGCATGGCGTACTTTCCAAGACACGTTTGTCTGAATACTTTCTAAACAAACTGTACATCAATACACGTGTATTCTGACCGGTAACAGTTTGACCAGTTAAAAAAACAACATAAACCAGTTAAAAAAAGTCACACCTATTAAAAAACACCGAATTTTTCGGGTTATAAAAAATGAAAGTATCTTAATATATCCGGTATATGCGGTCCGACCGCTTTCTACGCCTTCCTCTCATTTTCTAAAATACACATGATTTGGAGATTAAAGAAAAATGATTCAGTGAGTTTCCATTGTGTCCAGTGAGAGAATCTACCATGTGTGGAACTACAGCTGTCATGACAACTATGATCACAACCAGTAGTCATCTCTCGCATAACTGGACGCGCGGTCTAGAGGTTTGAGTTCACACGCTCCTCTAAAATACAGAACAGCATCTGCTTGAGGGGCTCAGAAATTCACACGTTAGCAGACATGTTAGTGCAAGGTGCTTTGGGACATAAACTTATTACAGCTGGTTATCAATATATTTACTTTTATATTGAATAAACAGTCCCTGAGTGTGGCAACTAGGAAGGCTGTATCCCTAGGTACAAACACAGGTATCAGGGTCATGGAGCCCTTTCAGCCAGTCTCTGAGTGTGGAAACTAGGAAGGTTGTGTAGCCTTAGGTACAAACACAGGTATCAGGGTCATGGAGCCCTTTCAGCCAGTCCCTGAGAGTGGGAACAAGGAAGGCTGTACCCCTAGGTACACACATAGGATCTAAGTACACTGCCATTTATCCAATGGGATGGCCCGGATAAAACAGAACATTAGAGAGATGATTGATAAATCTAGTTCCCTGCGGATGTTGTTTATTTTACCAACAGTGAACAGTGTTACCTGCACCGACAAATAGCTCAAGTAACTCCACCCCTCAGGGTGTAAATTACACATTTGTTACGGTTAAATTAGCGGCTAGCGTCCACAATTCTTTGGTGATTGGTTTATTTAAGTGTCCATTCCGATCAACCGTGTTTTTACTGCTAGCAATTTATTCTGATTCACGGCTGATTATGTTAAACTTGATAGCAAATATTGTTGGTACGTACTGTGTAAACAAGGTTTGGACATTCATCGACTCGCTTCGGTGGCCGCATGGTCTAAGGTGCTACTCTCACAGTGGACTAGACTGACGATGACGGGGAGATTGAGGTTCGAATCTTGGTTGGGTGTACTGAGGGGACTTTTTCCAAAATGGTTTTCCACTATCACTCCGCGCAAATACGCGTACATTTCCTTTAAATATAACAAGCTTAAACCCTAAAACCATTAACTTAATTAGTAAATAAGCGTACGTCCTGAAAGGGTGGAAAGACGCGCTGCTAAAACAAATATATGAGAAATTACGTGAGAGTTTTTGTGCTTTTGACAAGGATTGATCCTGGGCCATCCAACTCCAAGTTACCAGTAGAAGGTAGACGTTGATGAACTAGTCCTGTGTCACATACAGAGAACAAACTGAATTCTACAATAAAAATTACACCCAGACTAGGATTGAACCTGGGCCCTCCAACCCCGAGTTGCCAGTAGAAGGTAGACGTTGATGAACTAGTCCTGTGTCACATACAGAGAAATAACTGGAGATATCAATCACATTACTAGTAGGCTGAGGGGTAGGCTAGGCTGGGGAGGTTTCCAATCCTCTCTCCAGGCGAGTGGTGGTTTATCACGCTCTCTCCACGGTTCCTTAAGTTAGATTGGTAAAGTGTTACATGGCTGGTGCCGGTATTCTAGTGTTCACATCGTCTCTGTTGTCACAATCTTTTTAACATTGTCATTGACAGTACTCGTCAAATGTAATATGGTTGACAGCTTGTCCAAACAGGACAGTTGTCCAACCGTATCAAGACACATCTTGTCCAAATAGGACAGTTGTCCAACCGGATCAAGACACATCTGGTCAGAATAGGACAGTTGTCCAACCGAATCAAGACACATCTTGTCCAAACAGGACAGTTATCCAACCGTATCAAGACAATCTTGTCCAAACAGGACAGTTGTCCAACCACATCAAGACATAATATTGTCCAAACAGGACAGTTGTCCAACCGGATCAAGACACATCTTGTCCAAACAGGACAGTTATCCAACCGGATCAAGACACATCTTGTCCAAACAGGACAATTATCCAACCGTATCAAGACAATCTTGTCCAAATAGGACAGTTGTCCAACCGTATCAAGACACATCTGGTCCGAATAGGACAGTTATCCAACCGGATCAAGACACATCTTGTCCAAACAGGACAGTTATCCAACCGTATCAAGACAATCTTGTCCAAATAAGACAGTGGTCCAACCGGATAAAGACACATCTTGTCCAAACAGGACAGTTATCAAACCGTATCAAGACAATCTTGTCCAAATAGGACAGTTGTCCAACCGGATAAAGACACATCTTGTCCAAACTGGACAGTTATCAAACAGTATCAAGACACATCTGGTCCGAATAGGACAGTTATCCAACCGTATCAAGACAATCTTGTCCAAATAGGACAGTTGTCCAACCGGATAAAGACACATCTTGTCCAAACAGGACAGTTATCCAACAGTATCAAGACAATCTTGTCCAAATAGGACAGTTGTCCAACCGGATAAAGACACATCTGGTCCGAATAGGACAGTTATCCAACAGGATCAAGACACATCTTGTCCAAACAGGACAGTTATTCAACAGTATCAAGACAATCTTGTACAAATAGGACAGTTGTCCAACCGGATAAAGACACATCTGGTCCGAATAGGACAGTTATCCAACCGTATCAAGACACAATCTTGTCCAAACAGGACAGTTGTCCAACCGTATCAAGACACAATCTTGTCCAAACAGGACAGTTGTCCAACCGTATCAAGACACAATCTTATCCAAATAGGACAGTTATCCAACCGTATCAATACACAATCTTGTTCCAAATAGGAGAGTTATCCAACCGGATCAAGACACATCTTGTTCAAATAGGACAGTTGTCCAACCGGATCAAGACACATCTTGTCCAAACAGGACAGTTGTCCAACCGTATCAAGACACATCTTGTCCAAATAGGACAGTTGTCCAACCGGATAAAGACACATCTTGTCCAAATAGGAAAGTTGTCCAACCGGATCAAGACACATCTTGTCCAAATAGGAAAGTTGTCCAACCGGATCAAGACACATCTGGTCCAAATAGGACAGTTATCCAACCGTATCAAGAATGATCTGGTCCGAATAGGACAGTTGTCCAACCGTATCAAGACACATATTTTCCAAATAGGACAGTTGTCCAACCGTATTAAGACACAATCTTGTCCAAAGAGGACAGTTATCCAACCGGACCAAGACACATCTTGTCCAAACAGGACAGTTGTCCAACCGTATCAAGACACAATCTTGTCCAAATAGGACAGTTGTNAGGACAGTTATCCAACCGGATCAAGACACATCTTGTCCAAACAGGACAGTTGTCCAACCGTATCAAGACACAATCTTGTCCAAATAGGACAGTTGTCCAACCGTATCAAGACAATCTTGTCCAAACAGGACAGTTGTCCAACCGTATCAAGACACAATCTTGTCCAAACAGGACAGTTGTACAACCGTATCAAGACACAATCTTGGACGTTCCATCCTGACCTGAGTATGTTCCTAACAGATAATAATCGATTGTTAAACCGCACAACTGTTTTATAAACAGGTTAACAACAGGATTATTTATGTTTGTATTATATATTAATATGATGATCTGTGTTTCCTTACTGTGTACGAGCTGCCACATAGAGTGATGCTGGTATATTTACAAGCTCTCCTCACTATCATATAGATAGATTATGATAGGAGTCCATGTGCTACCTGACTCCAGTGAGACAGACTGTACAACACATTGTTTGCAAGGTTGTAACACAGATAAACTGTACAACACATTGTTTGCAAGGTTGTAACACAGACAGACTGTACAACACATTGTTTACAGTTGCAATCAAACATGCAGACTAGTTACATTGCTGAGAATGTGTTGCACACGCGTAATGAAGAATGCGATGTTGTACAATACTTGGACTGGATGATCCAGTTTGCTTACTCTGCGACTGCGCAAGGCCTCGCAATGCGCTCGATCAACAAACACTCACTCACGGAATTGCCGACACAACTTATCCACAAGGCTGCACCGGCCGTGCTCAAGATCCGCCTATAGCCTAGGGGTTATTGGTTCATTGGTTCAAATCCCTGGCAGGTCGAAATAGAGGATTCTCAACTGAGTTGAATTCACCAGTGGTGCAAGCGGTTCATAATAGTTCGAGAAAAGTATGGTCTTGAGGTTTATGGAATCAGGCTCGACTCTACATGTATTCCTTAGCTTCGCCTACGATCCGTTTGGGTCACACGCACATTATCTAATTACGATAATGTGTTTGGAATGAGGAAGGTTACATTTAAAAGAGGTGTACCCACATTTGTGTGGAGGTAGATTGTGAGACCATTTAGGGAATACACTTTTATTACATCCGACCGGGATTCAAACCCCAATTGGCAGTCCAGTATATTGTGAGAGTAACGCATTAGACCACGCGACCATTGAAGAGGGTGGGCTTTAGGTTAACTGGATTTCCAGAGACGAGGTGATTCCAGGGTTCGAATCTTGCCAGGGTGAGCTTTTAGGCAAGTTTTTCACATTGTTTTATATCTGTGGGTTTACCCCACCTCTAATTCATGTGAATGTAGGTGCACTTTTCTTTACCGTCCTCCTTGTTATTAAACTCACCCGTCAATCAACTTCGTGTCGAACGTAATAATAAATTATTGATACGACAAAATTGATCATTCTTCCTCATAAATAACTTTCAAATTGTAAAAATGAGTAATCTTTCCCTAATTTTAGACCCAGTCAAACTCACGATTCTATCACAGAGGTCCATCTGAATCTCCAAGAATGATCAGAATTGTAACACTCGCTATTTTGAGTTGGAAGTCAAATAAAACGTCATAGTGTTGGGGTAGAAAGATTTCACGATTACAATACTCTCGCTACATGAGAAAGTAACAATTCAAAATGTTATTTTCTAGCCGCACAATCAGAGTTCTGTGGGCCGGACAGAGATAAACCATAGTTATATCACTCAGTGAGTTCTTGATGAAGTTAATAATGAAGTATATTTCCTTGGCTCACCTGTAAGTATCAAATATTTATATTCGTTCTTTAGTTTGATGTAATTCATTATTCACAGCTATGTTTTCGTCAAGTCCCTTTGCCTATGTTGTCTGTAAGTCCCTCAACCTATGTTGTCTGTAAGACCCCCAGTATATATTGTCTATAAGTTCCCCAGTCTATATTGTCTGTAAGT
This sequence comes from Timema bartmani, assembly GCA_902151455.1. Classification (NCBI taxonomy): domain Eukaryota; kingdom Metazoa; phylum Arthropoda; class Insecta; order Phasmatodea; family Timematidae; genus Timema; species Timema bartmani. The sequence continues at coordinate 50 of CABFWB010001136.1, read as the reverse complement.
TCCCCAGTCTATATTGTCTATAAGTCCCTAGGTCTATGTTGTCTGTAAGT